>OMLB01005200.1:44071-56019 GCA_900302555.1 Myripristis jacobus
CGCGAAAAAAAAAAAAAAAAAAAAAAGTACAGAATATGTCCCTGACTAATGGATTGATAACATGAAGAAGCCTGAGGGCTGAGTGCTCTGCATGATTCCTCTTCCTCCTTTTCTCAGCCTCACATGCCAGCCAGCAAAAACGCCTGTGGTCCAAATTAGCAAAACAAGAGAGAGTCCAAGATGAATGGAGACGTGACTGACAGCGACAGTCATTGTACAATTTTTGCAATTTGTCACGAAGTGGAGAAGCATCAAGCTTGATACACATCAAGGATGGAGAACTTGAGATGCAGAGCTTGGTGTTGCTCGTGTGCACGCTGTTTGCTTCAAACTGCATTGATTTGAGTCTTGTCTCATGGTGTGCTACCACTCCCATCAGTCTGCTTTCATTTCATTCCACAGTGTTGCTGAACAACTAATATAAAAAAAGCACACTGTGGATTGTCCGTTCATTTGTTTTTAATTTGCTCTCAATTCACTGCCAGACTCGTGAATCATGCACTTGATCTGAATTCACAGTGCGATTTTCATTATATTCAATTTTTCATGGGTAACAAAGGGTTGCTACTAATGTAAAAGATCTTTGTGTTCAATTTAAAAAAAAAATGCAGGTGTGAATCCTCACTTCCAATTTCCTCTTGCTCCATCCACTCCAGTCAGACTCAGCTGGGTAACATCCTGGCCATACGTATGAATTACAAGGTGACAATGCGATGACCAATACTAATCCTCTGACCTTTTCCTGCTCCCCAAGGTTAAGGTCTTCTGTGGATGCAGGAGAAAGATGCCACTTGGTCAACAAGGGCGGCAGCAGTGAGCGAGCTACTGAAAAAAACACTGTGCAGGCATAATAACAGAGACTGTGATGATGATCATCATCATAGTGCAACCCTAGTTTCACACTGTTAAATGTCCAGTGCTATTGTTTGAAATTTGCAAACATATGAAATGGGTGCAGAAAGGCATATACACACCATTATCTGTATTATATATTACATTCTGTTTACATCCTCAGCGAGTGACACACCGTGCTGATCCGTCTACAAATCACAGCCACACGATAACATGACTGACTTACTGAGACTAGAAGATGTCGAGCGGTGAAATGCAAAGATGAAGTAGGTGGATTAGTAATGACTGAAGAATACACTGATGATCATGACTGGAGCAGATGAACATCAAGATTAACATTAATGCAGAGGATTTTGTGAAACCATATCAAAGGTTTGTTTCTCCCTCTTTTTCCCTCCTCTCTTATTCCGCCTTTCTCGAAGAGTTGGAATGATAACAGCTGTTACGCAGCTTGTAAACAATTCTGCTGTTTAATTTTTTAGCATTTAGTGTTTCTCCAGTGTGTGCACAGCCTCACACAATGTGTCTTCATATGTGTCTTCACACCCTCAGCTTAATTCAGTGGAGAAACACCCCTGACCTTATCCAGATAGAAATCCTTTGTGAGGGTCCATTAGTTTCCCATGGTCTATTATACCATTCCTAAAGGTCACGTTGTTTTAAAATGCATCTAGATAGGAGAAACTGTAGACTTCCTCTGATCTAATAACTTACAAAATCACCTCTTAAAGGCAAAGGCACCTATCTGATATAAATCTGACAGGCCTTTAATGAGACTTCAAACGGGTTTTGTCAGTTTGTGTAATCACGTGGATGATATCTAGATTTCTAACAGCACGGGCTCTTAAGAATGAGCTTGCCAGCGCGAGATTTATATTAAGATCAAGATTATACAATAGCAAGAGTGTAGCATGGAGGAATTTGATCTTTTGCTTAAATCACATTTGATCCAGTTACCGGCGCTTCTGAAAACTGAATTTCATGGTGGCTGAACAGACGAGCTGAGGAGCAAATCACGATCAACTCTCTCTAGTAATAAGATCTGAATCCAATCCCTCATATGCTCAGTTTAAAAATGTAAACATGGCACTGATGGCCTAGGACCACCCATTCAGTATTTATAAACATCTATAACTTTGTGGCGATGATAGAAACCAGGAAAATGAGACTACAATTATGCCATTATTGACATCCAGATTGGAGCAAATAATACACACATGCAACCTCAAATCTGCCAGAGTCTGATTATAAACAACGAAAGAAACACAACCCAAACCAAGGAGACAGAGCTATTAGCAAACATGTGGCAACTTCTAATGTAATAAACTTTCCAAATATAATAAAATGTCTCTATAAATGGGTTGAAAATGTGATAAGTTGTTACTTCATAAAGAGTGTAAGATTTTCAGCTGAAGATTATATTAATAATGACTAATAATGTGGTATCCTGTATCACATAATCACTTAAATGTCGGATTATGTGACATCCCTTATGAAATACCTGACAGTTAATGTAATTATGTTTTGTTATGGCCATTATATATGTTTTAATATATTTCTGAGCTGCAAACTGACTGTATAATTTGCAGCGATGCATTTATTATGTGACTTTTTTTGTGGGTCTGGCACCTAAGCGTAGTAAATAAATATAATGAAGAATCATTGCAAGCGAGACAACGTGCGGGAGTCTGTCTGCAACCTTTGACACACTCGTCCCTGTCATGAGCTCCCATCTCATGAAATATTTGTGCCAAGTGTTCCTCTTAAAATATTGCTGACCCATTTATTGCAAGAGTCCTCATTAAATTTCAACAATTTGTTGCATTATTGCTGCTGCTGACCGAGCAGCCAGTTCTATGGAGCGCTCCACCACACAGACACATAACATGATGGATCAAGGAAGTGTTAGCTTCACCACCTTACTTTTCAAACTGTAGTTACAGGAGGAGAAAAGAAAATGAAAAGAAATAAGAAAAGAAACAGTGGAATAAGATGAACCCACATTTTATGCTCCTCTAAGATGGTTTGATAAAACTGTGAGAACCTCAATGTCTGTCAAAAACCTTATTTGCCTGTTATTTAATGGGTGTGTATCGAAAATGGTGTAAGGAGCCTTGAAGGATGAATCTGGCCCGTCACAGAAAGTGAACTTGGAGGTGTGCTGTGCTGTCCAGTCAGCTGTGTCTGGCAGCGGGCCGGCTGCTGTGCATGGGAGCGTGGGCGCAGAGGATGGACAAGATGAACGCTTGAAGGTCCAGCCAGCAGAGATAGACGGTGTGAACATACAAGTGTGTGACTGCAGGACTGTGATGCAGCGAAATGCTGATGGTGCTGCAAGGATGTAGATGTTCACTTTCATTATATCACCTCCTTTCACTAGCAAAAAAGTAATAATATCAGTAATAATAACAAAAAAAGTTGTTCCTATCCTTGAACAGAGGTGGTGGATCTCTTTTTATGTACAAATTTGTATGTCGGCTGAACAGCTCAGAAAATGATATAATCATGGCTTTGACAAGCATCAAATTTAGCACTACACGCTATCAGTCCAAGATATGGAAGCACTGGTTGTCTCCTCTGAGGGCATTGATTTGTAATTGTTTTAAGTGACTTGTACGTGTGTTTTATATATTTTGTATGTATTGTCTTGTTTTTATCTGGACCACTGAGTCTGTAATAAAGTTTATTATTATTATCCTTGGTGATGTCTCGTTTTGTGTGAAAGCCTGGGACATTGGGATTTTTAGACTCACGGTGGAACATAGAGCTCTTTATTTCAGTCTGTCCTTCTCTGCTTGGGCACTTGGAGTAGCCAAATTCATTGATTCAATTCATTGATTCATTGAATACATTTTTGGTGTTTCAGTGATATTTGATAGTTATTTTTACCTTTCCAATCAGCTTTTCTCATGCATTAGTGATTGTGTGACAATACACTAGTACAGTTGTAGCAATGGACTTACTCTATGGCAAGTAAGAGACAAGAAAGTGGTATTTGCTGGTTTAGTTTCTCTATTAAAGTATGCACCCATACTCCAATTATCATGCCGCATTAGAGGCAAGCAAAATTCTGATTGAATTTAACCGTATTGATCCTCGCAGACCTTAAGGACAACTGTTGGCAAGGACCACAGGGGAGCCCAAGCAAAATACTGAGCAGTTACATTTCATTATTATTTCACTGACCTGATGCTGAGGGGACAGAGTCTGCACAAAGGACTATTGTGGCATCCACCCACAACTTCAAAGTAAATAATTTCTAACAATAAACACCTCGGGATTCCCTGGGACAAACTTTCACCACACGCAGCTGGCAGCTCTATTTAAGGGTCATTGACATAAAAAAGTACACAGACCCCCGGGCCACACAGCAGCACAGAGTCATGGCTGCTGCTCCACTAACACACTCTGCTCCCGTATTAATGTGACGGCCTTTTACTTAGCAGATCCTTCTCCAGCCACATGAGCCAGAGCGCCGGCAGCCCTTCACAGACACAGACCGTGCAGTGTGAACAAACCGTCTCCCGGGACAAGCCATCCAGACTTGTGAATGGCTAATGGGCGGGTACATTTAAACAGATGCAGCTTGCGTGCCGGGGAGGCGCACACAGCCACTCCGCTCCGATGGAGCAGCAGCAGCCGCAGCGTTTGGCTTCACACATCTGAACGCGCGCGCGCACGCATACACACACGCACACACACACACACACACACACACACACACACACACACACACACGCACACACGCACACACACTCTCTCTCTCTCTCACTGCACACGCCTTCACATTTTGCAAACGAGTTTGGGAAGATCAAGGAGAGCTGAGGAAACAACTTGAAAACTAAAGAGGATGGATGCTTCAAACATGTTCTTTCTTCTGCTGTTCTACCGTTTTCTACCCGATGTGAGTACTTCTGTTTTTTTTCTGGCTTTCAGCAAATTAGGACAAATACTTGAGCTTTAAGTTTCCGACTTGACAATCAGACCAAATGTCCCTGCTGCAGTCATAACAAAGGCATAACCAAAGGATAGACCCTGTGTTTCATAATAAAATTCATGATTCAGCTCGTTAGTCGCGGTCATGGAGGTTTCTGACACCCGGTCTGTGGCTTCTGACAGCAAAATGACCGCACTTAGTTTGACTAGGCTGCATGTCAGAGAAAAGTTAATATATATTTTCTATTTATTTCTGTCTTTTTGATCTCCTACATATGAACTGAGATATGAAGATCTGTCTGTCTATCTAATTATCTATTTATCTATCTATATGCGCGTTAACCAATTCAAAGCCCTTGAAAGATTTTGACTTAAATTCTGAATTTTGTCTCAAGTTGCTTTTACGCGGCAAAGTCAATCAATAAAAAGATTACACATTTATTTCCCCTTATTCAGATACATACAGTTAGACTATCTGATTATTGAGTGGAAAGTGTCTGGAAAAAAGATTGTCTTGTAATTAGATATTTACTAGTAAATTTGACTAAACTGATAATTTTATCCCAGATCTTATAAGGCATATGTTGGCAAATGTGCCACAAACCCCAATGCACATCCTAAAGAATAAAGAATTATTCAAGACAGCTATTTGATATGAAGTTGTGCTTGATTTCAAGCGTACCACTCCTTTTTAAAAGAAAACACTGTTTTTTGTGTGTGTCTACAGCTTACATGTGAAGCTGAACTTTCTCCAGCAACTTGAAACGTAAAGCTCACCCTGTGAAGTTGCTCAGATGGAAAGCCTAAAATATTTCAAACAGCTCAGGTAGTTGAGTAGTTGTAACCAGAAGCAAGCCAGCTTGTGATCAGAAGGTTGCTGATCCTGAAACCTCAGGAAAGCTCCCAGGGTAAAGGTTTTGAATGAGTAATGCTTCCCTCTAACTCTGCAGCTATTGTGGTAATGCCCTGGGGTGAGATATCCCCATTAACTGACTGTGGCTGCAGAGGGCAGCTCCCAGGTATGAACGTGTGTAATTGTGTCATGAATCAAGGAAATGCAGGAAAGCAACATGAACGCTTAGGAGAGCTCTTTTTTTTCGATCAGCACAGGAGAAGAAAAGGCTAAAAACAAAACTGTAAATATTCACATATCCTGGTGTGCCTCCCCTGTCTGTTCCATCTCTTTTTGGTGTGATCTCATAGATACTTTCTCACACTAAAAATAAACTTCCTGTGCAATAAAATACAAAACACACACAGAGAACACTGAAATTCGCTGGTATTACCCTTTAAAGAAAAAAACAGCGACATCCTTTCCAAGAGGAAATTTAAATAAATCAAATTAAATTAATAGGACATTTTCATTTGGAGTGCAACACTGAAATTCTGGACCACAGGGAATATAATCGTAATCTCTCTGCCTGCTTTTTAGACCTCCATTTCCATTTTACACATAATAAACCATGCTATGGTGCCTTGCTCAAGGGAATTTCAGTACTGTTAGGTGGGACCTGGGCAATCTAGATGTGCACTGACTCTTCTTTTAGTAAGTCATAAATACACTCACCACACATCCTGCTGCTGCCACTGGGGACCTGAACCAACAACCTTCAGGGTGCTTCATGTTTGGGCCAACCTGCGCCTGAAGCTGAGATCATCCACCAGATTTAACATTGCTCATGAGAGGAAAATCAGTTAGTCTGTCCTAGTTTGCCTCAGGTTTTTATTCTTGTCATTAGGCTTGTTGACTCATGCACAGGGCCAAACTTTGAGTTTCATCTGCACTCACGTCGTATGTAGCAGAATGGTTTTCAGCTCTGTTTATAAATGTCAAAAGTGTTCTGCAAATAGCCCAGCTCCTCTCATACCACAACTGCTGACAGCAATTTTGCATGCGCAAGCTATCTCAAGCTGTCAGGTACCAATGCATTTTGTGTGCTAACTAATAGAGTTGTATTTTGTTACAATTACATAAACATGTGTGTCAGCCTTTTGCAGGGCGTTGCTCTGCCCTCTGAGCAGCGTGTGCTGAGATGAGCTACAGTCTGGTTGTGACCCTGGCTGGGAATAAACGAGTACATGAAATGAATGAATCACTGGAAAAAAGCCAAGGCGAAGTACGCTCAAAGTTTTAAACAGAGAGCTGATTGCAGCAGCCCTGTGCAGGTTTCTGATTATAATAATATTTGCAGGTTAGGTGAATTCCAGTCATCTGACACTCAGCGTGGTTTCTCCTGCCGCCTGTCAGGCGAGCTCTTTGCGGCTGCTCAGGCAGAATGGACTGTGAACATCTTAGTGGCTGTGTGAAAATGTCTGCTCACCCCTGACAACTCTCACGTCTGGCCCACCATGAGTCTGCAACAGGTCGACCTGAGGCGTCATTTGTTGACATATTTTAGTGGCTCTTACAGGCACTACAGTGGAAAACTTTTAAATGTTTGTCATTGTGCTCTCAGTACATTTGTATCCATCCCACAATCTCGGGCAGCCGCTTCACAATAACACGGTGTGCTTCTTGTCAGGATATGTAGTGTTGAGGAGTGTGAAGAAAATCCCATAAGTGGCTGAAAAGTGCACAGCTGCGGCTGGATGTGTGTTGTGTTTTTGTGTCATAATGCAGATGGGACAGGAGGAAGGGGATGAGATGGGGAACTGCATCAAGTGTGGGCGATAATGACTTCTCCTCCCTGACTCGTTCTAAACATGAGAGCAAGTTTTTGACGAATTATCATAGACACTTTCAATGCATAGAATGGTGTCATCCCCGACATTTTTTCAGCATGATCCAGACACATTTCCTGTGCTTTGATAAGATGGAAAGTGTCCTAGCTGTAAATCAACCCTGACTGTGACAGTCAAAAGTGATTTCTTATAGGAGGTATGCATGATTTACAACTTGCTGCCCGCTGAAGTGTGGGGTGAGAATAAACACGCTGCTTTGTCTGGCCACACACAGACATCAGCTTGTCTTTTCATTTGCCTGTCAGCTCGCCCGGTGTTTTATTTGATCGTTATCTTGCACTGAAGCACGGCTAGACCAGCAGCCATTCAAATGACAACAATCGCTAAAAACTTGAAGCAACAGCCCGGTAGCCCTCATGATCAGATCGGCGCCAACAAACTATCAAAGCTGGCAGGTATTTATATGTCGCATTAGCCGCAGAGACAGTGTGTGTATGTGTGTGTGTGTGTGTGTCTACCCCAGGGGCCACTTATCATCTGCATAGTGTGTGAGACTGTCATTTTGATGCACTGCACAATACAACCGCCTCTGTGGCTGAGTCGAGGCCACAGCGCTGATATTAAAAGTACATTTTCAACATCTGTAATTGCCTCTCACGTAGTATTTGTTTTCAGAGTTTGTGCTGGGGTTGTGCACCGGCGTCCCTTCTTTCTCCTGTATCTGCAGGGATCAGGACATGCACCCCCATTTCAACCACCCCAAAAATCACACACTGTTACTCATCGTCTGAACTCTGGCAGTATGTTGTTATGACTGGTCTCCCTCTGTGTATCCTGGCTCTTTTCACAATATACAGCATAGCACATGAACTAATAAACTGCCTCCATGCAATGAAGAGCGCTTGATCCCACCAGCCCACAGTCCAAGTTCATCCACTCATTCCGCTATCAGGTCCCCCTGGACCTCCCCCACGAGGGACTTTTTTTTTTTTTAATGTTTATGCAGTCTTAGTGCTGTTCTGGAGACTTTTGTTGAGGTTTGTTGCCACAGAGTTGCTTTTCTCAGCAGAGATAAGACCTCAAACTCAAGTTTTAAGTTTGCATTTTGCTCCTTTAGACTAGAAAGTAGTGGAAAAGTAAAATTTTTCTTCCTCTGCTTTAATATTGTGCTCCGTGTAGCTGTTCATTTATGTTGCATGATTTCGTTAGTAAAACTTTTTATTGCTTAGTGGAGCAGATAGAGCAGTTTTTTACAGTCTACCCACCAGCCCCGCGACCCTCCATCCGTCCTCTGGGATCTTTGGAGTCAAATCCTCTTAAGTGCTCCATCCTTTCATTGCTCAGCAATCAATTTCATACTCATCAAATATAAAGTTTCCAAAGGGTTGGAATGGCCACCAAAAATCTTCCACCTGTCCATCTTGCCCTGCACACATAAAGGCAGTAGATTAATCTCTTGCCTCCCAGCCTCTTGCCTTGCTATTACAGTAAGGTATGGGGGATTCTCTGCTGTAATGGGCTGCAAACTGTAGTTTCTGTGAGCAGAGTTCTGGGGATTATGATAGTGTCAAGGCGACCTCAACCACAGGGGGGGAAAGCGAGCGAGTTGGGTGATGACTCAGGCCCAGATAAGGAAGTGTGTTGGAGATGTGCAGGTAAACACAGGTCCAATTCAGGCTCTCAGGGCTGTATTGCAGTACGGCTTGTGTAAATTGCAGTTTTCTGCCACACGTTCCATAAACACTGTCCACCGTAAAGGTCATAAAGTCTCATAATGTACATTATTGCCCTTATTGCTCTTAACCCAGTGTTATGGTGATGTTCCCAAGAGAACATTAGCTACCGTGGCTGAGAAAACAAAGCTGTAGTTGCAGGGCTACCTGTAATATTTGAGCAATTCTGTAGCACTTCTCAAAGTACTTTGAAAACTACTTAAAACATCTAGCTCTCAAAATAGAAGTTGCAGATACTGTAGATTGTTTTTTGTTTTATGTTTTTTTCCCTCACCCAAATAATTAAAGGTGCACAATGCAAAATTGCTGAGGGCCAACTGAAGTGAGGACCCTATAGACTTGACTGAAAAAATGTGAAATAAGCACATGATTTGATGGCTTTGTCAGTTGAACCCTCACTTCAATCGCTGGCTATTTTGTATAGCATGTCTTTGACTGGAGTATGAGAATACATTCCCGCTGAAAATATTTTGCTTTATCTTTACATTTCTATTTAATGCTTCACTCTTGTGCTTTGCCCCATGGTGCTGCATGATATCACAGACAGTCCAGATTTGCAGGATGCTAAAAAATGACTGACAGACGGAATCTGCTCTTTGGAAAAATCCAGATTTGTGTTGGTCCCTTTGTGTGCTATTATGATCCTCTCTAAATATGCGTCTATTTTACAAAATTAATAGTGTCTTTTCATTCACTGCCACCTTCAGATAGATGGTTGTGCACAGCGGCTTTTGAAATGCAACCGGAACTGTAACATTTTTCTTCATCTCATCTAAATATCACAAAGCACAGTGGGAACGCCGGATTCCGTGTGCCCGCTGCCTGTTAAAGCGATGAGTACAGCTTACCTCTGAGCTTCATTCTGTCTCAGTACATTGAGTCATTACACTACAATGATCTTGCCTTACAAGCTGTTGAGCTGTGAAACACATTAAGAAGTGTTGCTGTTATCTTGGGAGGCATCCTTTTCCTCACTGCGATTTGTTATTTTCCTAGTCTGAGGTGTGCTACTGTAGTCCAGTAAGGAGCTGCTGTTTATCACACAGGGTCAGATCCACTGGGAGCAGCCCGGACCGCATTTTAGATTAATGAGCATCACTTCGAATGGGGGCTGCAGGCGCATGAAAGAGCGCTATAGGGAAGGTATACTGAGTGTATCTGCAGGGACCTCTAATTGGACTACATTAGTTGCACCATTGTAAATACATTATGTGTTTTGTGCTGCGCGAGTCCCTGCACACTCTTCTAGCCGTGCCCTTGGCTGGTTTATGTGTCTTCAGCATTTCAGCTTTGGAGGGTGAATCCATTTCTATTCCACCCCATCTTCCCTGACAGTCCATGGATATGGTTTGCTACATGCAGGCTGGTCACATCTCTCTCTCTCTCTCTCTCTCTCTCTTGCTCTCTTGCTCTCTTGCTCTCTCTCACTCTCTCCATCTCGCTCGCTTGCTCCTTCGCTCTATCTCCACTGACCTTCTCAAGCTGCTCACTGCTCGTCTTACACATTTTCATTGACCCACCGGCTCCTTGCCAGCGGCTGTCAGCCTGAGTTTGTCAGCTATAGTTGACACAGATGAACAATTGCTCCAGATTACTCACTGACCCACTCCCCACTTCCTCACCCATTTGTATGATAGCATCTATATGCTATGCAAGGAAAAGATGAGGCACAGAGAAATGTACTGTCTGTATGTACTGCATTATTAGTGGTGGATTCATGTTGAAAATGAAAAGTGTAAAATGTCATGGAGGCAAAAACATGAAAGAGGAGTGTGAAGGAAAATGTGGAGCAAAATGTTTACTGGAATGCGCACATTCATTAGTGGCATGAAGCCAAGGTGGACAAACCAACTGCGTCAGCGCCACTGATGTGAGATGAATTCTTACTGCTCTTCACTGCAGTGAGATGACATTTTATGCCACTCCCAACAACCAGATTTGTTTTTGTGCCTTTTTCTGCAGGTGTTACCCATGCAGATGTGTGACGTGGTGAATGAAATTGAACTGGAGAAAGAGCGCTGCGAGAACAGCACCTCTGGGAACGTCACTTCAGGTCATTCTCCGAACGCATTTTCCTATGCTATTCTCAGACTGTTTTGGGGTTTGGAGGGAGGAAACAGTGTGAGGAAATAAACAGACAGGTATACTGTGTGTGGGAGTCATAGTTAGATATAACATAGTCATAGGGGAAAAAAGTACTGAAGGTTTATCTTAGTAATATGGCAGTATTGAGACATTAAAATACATAGTAATTTGAAATTGGGCTGTAAATAAAATCATTGTTTATTTGTTTGGTAATACATACATATAATCCTACTCCTTTGGTTGCAGTTTATGATAATAACATAGAAACCAAATCCTAAAACTGAAGGGATGCAAAATTTCACAGAAAACATGACAGCATGATTATAAGTTAAGAAAACAGCTTGTCTCCATTCAAAACTCCCATTCATCTTAAAACAATAAATGTTCACTTTAAGAGGAATGTAACAGACCTTGCATTAGGTGTAAAAATGATTATGCTTTCAAAGAACCTGAATGCACTGAGCTTGATGAATCCGTGCACCACAAAAGAAATGACACACGGTAGTCAGGGTTGTTTTTTTATTTTTTGTCCCTCCTTTGCAAATAATTGGAGTGCTGCAATTCAGAACATGATTTGCATAAGTGGCAAACTAAACTGGCCGTGGAAAGCATCGTGATTTGTCCTGGTGTAAAAAAAAAAAATGCCACACACGCTTGATG
>OMLB01005203.1:1463-33007 GCA_900302555.1 Myripristis jacobus
CCCCCCCCCCTTACATCCATGAGTTTTGACGCATTAAGTAGAATAGCATCTCTTTGAGAGGAACTGTGTGTGGCTGCTACTTCCCTTGCACAATAATAAATGTTAAAGAACTCTCTTAAGCTGTGTTGTTTTTATGAATGCAGATTAATTTTCTTTAACATACTATAATCAACACTCCACACAGATGATTGTCATGTTTGGCTCCTCTAGATAGATGGCGCCATAGCTCAGTGTGGTTGTCCTTTCCATCTTTCCCTGCAATGGCCTCAAACCACATCTTGAATGATCATATTTGGCGATCTTCAATATGTGGAATGCCGTAAACCAATATTGACGAAAAAAGGCCATTTTCTTGTGTGTTGATGTTATTTGAGTGAATAAGAGCCGGATTGAGCATGAAGGTCAGAAAGTCACACTTCCAGGGGCCGCATGCACGTACATGTGGGTACAAGTTCTTCAGAGAGATGTCACAGTGTCGATGAGTGAAGTTATGTTATGCAGCTTGTTGTGGCCAAGACCCCATAACATCTAATAACACGTCAAGAGAGTACGAACCAGAGTCCATCAGCTGTCACAGCATGTTGCGAGCCGACTCTGGATTTCAAAGTGTTTGCGGTCAGTCACGGACCTCAATCTCAGCTTCGGTGCGCTCCAAGCTTTTCCATTAAAAATGCAATCTGAATTCAACCTCTCTCCCAGAGGCCCTTCCTCGGTCAGCCAGTGGTGTTGCCTGCGGTTTATGTGGGCTTCCGGCTGTACTGTCTGTTCCTGCAGATGTTTACAAGCCCAGTAAATGCAAACCTTTTTTTGGCAATTAATTCCACTCTGGAAAACTGTCTCGCTGACTTTTATTTTTTTGCCCTGCTCAAAGTCCCCGTCCTCGTGAGACGGAACGAAAAAGCACACAAATTACAAGTCAGATGTGTTCAACCCTCACACTCACGGAGTCACAACCACACCTAGGACTACTCTCTTTGCCCCAGGGGAGAGATGTTTGGATGGGTGTTTTTATTACGTGTCATGACTGAAGAGCCTCTTTCATGGCTGCAGGCTGGAGAGGAGAGTGTTAGGGGTTATAGCTTAGTCATCACTGTATTTTTTATTTACTCTTCACTGACAGCATCCTGCACATTAAACAAATGGCCTTTAGTGTGGACCATTACAAGTTGCAATGATAATTTAGCCTCATTATTTTGTTTGATACTGACCAAATTCTCCTGGCATTGCAATTATGTTTCTCAAACTGAGCTGGGTGCCTGAAGGTAAGGTAAGATTACATTGCATTTTTTATGTTTGTTTTGTTTTTTTTTTACAAAAAAAGTAATAATCAGACATACATAAATACACATCACATTTTTGCACTGAGAGAAGACAGAGCAGCACTGAGGTGGATTTAAACATGTCGGTGATTGACAGCTTTCCTTCTTCGTTGCGTGTAAGAGCCCTCCACCTCCACAGTGGCTCATTGATGCTGTGACCACTACATCCACTCAGGGGGAAACAGAATAGGTGATCATTTGATACCTCCACCGAAACAGCCCACCCTGTAGTGAGAAGAATAATAGTCAACACAGTGAGGACCACTCACCAACTGAGCAAACAGACCAGGAGTGTTTCTTCAAGTGGCTCGTTATCAAAACAGTGTGTGGATGAGAGGCTTTTGTTATGGTCCGTGCACACGTCTTGTTTCGAGGCCACTTGAGCGGCAGGGATTCATTCTGTGAGTGTGTGTGTATTAATTGCAAACTCGACATCATTTGTTAATTGTCCAAACGTACAGTGCTGCACTTTAGACGCTAAAAGAGAAGAATAAGGACAGTGCACCGACTGTGTTGGAGAGTGGTGGTGAGCTTCAATGCCCCTCTCTTGATTGTAAAAGCCGGATTGTAAATTTTTCAGCTGGTGCCAAGGGATTTCCCTCCAAATATGGGATTTGGCCCCTTTATCACCTCTGCTTTAAAGGTGTGTTTCAGGGCTTACACAGTGGAAAGTGTTCAGGACTGAGTGTGTCCACGTTCAAGTACTGGCTGCTACTGTTCCACAGGACAGCACAACCAATATATAACTTCATTTACCATGGGAGTATTATCTTTCTCTCTCACGACAGGCAAGAGGCCAAATCTAATCTTGTATCCAATGGCAACATCTGTTTTTTATGAGCAAATTTATTTTTCTTACTCACTATTTATTTATGCTGTGTGTGTGTGGGTGAGTGGGTGTCTGTGGCTGTCTCTGTGTGCACAGTGTAAAAAATGGGGTGTTGGTGCATGGATATGTGCATGTGTGTATACTGTATGTGAACATAGGCTCGTCTGTGAGATCTGTAGTAACTTCAGCCCCAGAGTTTTGGAAGAACCAAGGAAAAATGTGTCAAGAACTGTCATTGCTGTGTAGTTCTTACATATGAAGCCAACACTAAAACGAGTTAGCAGGGTTTAATTCTTGAAAAAATTAATTTAAAGGTGCAGTGTGTAAAATTGCATTGAAGTGAGGATCCTTTAGACTCAACGGTCAAAAACATTGGAATGAGCATAAAATTTAAAAGTTGTGTCTCACATGGCTCCCATCCTTTGTTGCTTCAATCAACCCTCAGTTTTGCATAGTGCACCTTTAATGCTCATTATATTGCTATACACTAGTAATACTGCATGATTTACTAGTGTTTGGCTGGGAAATATTGGACTTTTGTTTGCTGACTTTTAATTTGCCAAATTAATGATTTTAACCATGTGCATTGGCTGACTTAATACTACATTTTAAATTCATTAGTCCACTCTGATGGTGAATCAGGATGCACATAAGCTCATAATTTGGTGTTAATTTAAAGGCAGAATGAGTTGAATTTGTTGGTTGAGGTTTTTCAACACAACATTGCCCCCTCCTCCCTGTTAAGCTCACCGCCGATAGGGAATTTTTGTTTCCTGAAATGCCGACAGAATGAAACGCCCACCCAAAATGTAACGTCACTGTCCAAGGAAAGAAATGTGACCTGCCGGCATCTACCTGTCCAACAGGCCAACACCACGGCGCTCTTCATCCTCACCGTCTCCCTCAGCGCTCGGCAGGTGGTGAAAGCCAACCCAGATTCCTCCGTGCTTTGAAACGAGGTTTGTCCGCTTGACGTTTTGCCTCGCTGGATAGCTTCCTATTGGATGTTGTGCTATCGATATGGCATGCTGTGATTGGCTGGGAGCCACACACCCACTGCCCAAAAGGCTGATGCCCAGAGGCTCAGCAAAACAAGAAAATCCGGGTAGAGGGCAGGGTATCTGCAGACACACACACCAACAAACACTTCTAGTGGCTCAGAAGTGATGACTAAGAGGGATTGTTTTGTATGAGTCAATGCCTTTTTTAAAAGAAATCAAAAGACAATAAGACACTAGTGAGGAAAAAACCTGGTTAGGTGGTATACATGAAATTTCCTAATGACACAGACTCTGGCCAGCGTCTTCCTTTCTGCTGATCCATGCAGATGAACACTATCTGTCTCACAGGGGTGTTTCATTGGATTAGGCCAACAGGAAACAATGAGATTTGGTGTGAAATTGTAGTGAATTTGACCTGACAGATATATCATCTCCTCTGTGGTGATGACTGACATTACAAACATTCAATTTTGCCACCACTGAAGACACTGAAAATGAATTATGGCAAAGACCTTGGAAAGCATACCACACACTGTCAGTTACAGAGATCATTATAGTAAGGCTAAAATGCATGCTCTTGAATCAGAGTCACCATCATTATCTCCTCGCCAGCAATCTGGATTCACATAAGAGCTAGTTTGGTCTATCCTTGAATATTTGGGAGACTGAGCAGATTTTGTGTTTGCTGGCTGATTGTGCTCATATATTGCACTCAGGGACCCAACCACCTGTCTGTGTGTCATTTTTTAATCTTCACTCTAACACAGATCAGGTCTGTGGTGAGGTCACTAATAGCAGGTCTTACAACCTTCACTATCTAATTTGGAAAGCCACTACTTTTTAACAAGGTGTAGGAAGGAAGCAGCTTGTGGTTTGGACACTTTTTTGGGGTACTGCATGTATGTTGGTGCTTGATCAAGGAAGGGAGGGGACTGTTTATGCTTATAGCTGATTTTGGATAAGTGGTTATGTTAAACACTTTTAGAAACCCCACAGAGGAACGCAGCAGGGGTCTCAGGGTGAAGGTACTCCATGTCTGCATGCCTTGGGGTGAACCAAGCTGGAAGCTCACATGTGTTTTCTCTTTGACTGTAGCCTGCAGCCACAAAGCTATAAATGACTAGGGGTGGACAGAGCGGAGGCAAACACTCCGTCATGCCCACACATGACCTGTAAAGGCATTAATCTCAATAAATTTTGCATGAAATGAGAAGCCAAACCCCTATGCCTTTAACTTCCCAGACACTGTGCCGGCGTATTAGACTTGACACTAGTTGCTGCAGCTGCATCTGACAACTCGCTGAAAAGGGATGTTTTTAGTGTTGAATCAGGCTAATCCACCAGTCAAAGCCAATTAATGCTATAATATCAGGCTGGAGACCAATGCTACTGCAAAAAGAATCTATAGAATGTTATGATGGCTGAACTTCACCAAGGTGATGTCCCCTCCCCCTGTGGATTTATAACTCCCAGATGATGCTCAGGATGCATATTGGACTGAGGTGGACATGTCGAGACGCAGGTTGCGATGCGAGGAGGGGCGAGGAGGCAACAGGGGCACCGAGGGGAGGAGTGCAGTGTCAGGGTGAGCTCCAGGCTGCCCCGAGGTGCATTCCTTCAGCCCACGCACAGCCAAAACACTTGATGAAAAGTGAAAGTGCAGCGAAGAGTGTGTTTTCTCGACAGTAATGCTCCGTCTGCCTGTCATTTGGCTTTTCTCTCAGCTCTTGTCCTCCCCATTTTTTATCTCTTTGTTGCCTTTCCCTCAGGTCATTCATGTGAGGACAAGAGTGGTGGTTCACCTCCACCTCTGACCCTGGCCAGGTTCACTGGGCAGCAGTGAACCCACCGCCCTCCTCCCACCTCACACTACCCTGCCCTCCAGGGCCAGGATTAAAGACATCTTGAAATAAACTTTTTCAGTCCTGGGCTTTTCACCAAGAGCAGTAGTGAGTATCATGTTATACTGTAACTAAGCCCACAATAAGTGATACCCACAAGTGGCTTTTCACAAATCTTAAATGAATTTTTTACATGATGGTCACTGATGGCATGTTGTAGTCATTTGTCTTTGAACGACAGTGATGATGAACTTCAGGTG
The DNA here is from genome assembly GCA_900302555.1 of Myripristis jacobus. Classification (NCBI taxonomy): domain Eukaryota; kingdom Metazoa; phylum Chordata; class Actinopteri; order Holocentriformes; family Holocentridae; genus Myripristis; species Myripristis jacobus. The sequence continues at coordinate 6,714 of OMLB01005203.1, forward strand.
CACTTCTAGAGAACCCAGACAAGACAATGCAACTATTCTCCTTGGCATGCTTGGGTGACACCTTCCCCCAGGCGGCTTTTTGTAACTGCTTACATTGTAAAGTGAGACCAGATTGGAGGCTTGGAGTTTGGGGTTTGATCCATGGCCCATTACACCAAAGTCAGTCAATAAAATACTTTAGAAACTGGATTTGCCAGCAAATGCAGCTTACCACAAATGATCAAATACACTCTTCTTAATATAGCTATTTCTTAAACCCTCTGCTCATGGCTTTCTTAGTCTTGAAAATCTGGATCACAACCCACACGCTACCGTTCATGTCCAAACACTGCATTTTTGTGCTTTAATATGTACAAAAATTAAAATAATTAACGAGGCCTTTTGAACATGACTTGTTTTAGCAGGTACTGAGGGAATTAATGAAAACACTCTTTATTTGGCTTGGCATGAACTGCAGACCCAAAAGGAGTGACGCCGTTTGCAGAGTCACAGGCCAGCAGATCTGAACATGTTAGCATGCTTTACCTGAAGTGCTGCCAGCTTCTGCAATGTAAGACTCCTTCAGCATCTGAGTGAAATGTCCCAAAAAAAACTATTACGTAAAGTAAACCAATGAGTTATCCTTCTCCCACTGGAGGAAAAATGTTCACATTGGGACTGAAGCCTTTGGAAATACTTTTTGAGAGCTTCCCAAAAAAGTCTTCCAAAATGGAAATCCTCAAGTCAAACCTCCACAAGTGGCTCCTCAAGTGGCTGACAGCTGTAGCTCTCAAATGGTTGCGTGTTCAGACCCAAATGGTACATTGATTCTGAAGTCATGGCCAATTATATTTTTAAAGGGTATTTCTTAATAACAACAGTCAAACATACTATTCAGTCTGCAATGAAAATAGATTAACGCAGCTGGTCAGCCTAAACTTTTGAGCTTGTGCATGGGAGAAGTTTATCTTTGCAGCGTGATCACTATCAAATTGACTGATCCTAAGTCCCGCCCCCCTTAGGTAGGTCGACAGGTCGGCCAAGGTTTATGTGCACAGCCACAGAGAAAGTGAAATTCAGTGGTGAGCTACTCAATGTGTTTTTTTTCCTGCAGTTTTAAACAAATATAGGCATGTTACCTACTGTATGTAGACACTGTTTACATAACTAAGCAATTTGACCTCTACTTTTTACATGAGGACCTTCAAAAAGGCGGCCGAGACAGACTTTTCCAGCAGAAACTAGCTTTAAGCAGTTCTTTCGGCCTGTGGTCATTTGCACATTTTCAGTCAAACAGGAAACATGTAATATATCAAAATGTTCAGCGTCCTCAACCAAACACAGGTGTGCCTGTTGCTCTACATTAATATTCATGTGTGAGATGGGACACACAGGTGTAGCCAGAGAAGGTTTTTTTTTTTTTTTAAACACCTCTGAAACCTCTGAAAATACCTCAATATGTAGAGAAACCTCATTTACATCTGTGGAGACAGACGCTCCAGCAACAATTGTCTGGCTTGCATTTGGGGGTCGGGATCAGTCAGTTAATAGCATCAAAGTTTGTCTCCACCTCTGGCAGTGAGAAGCATCTGAAATAATGTTCACACTACAGCAATGAAGGTGTAATAGCCTAGTAAAAGTGGCATCCAATTGGACTGGGTAATGTAATGCTGCTGGAAATTATTGTATCCTTTATAATGAAATTAGGCATTGCTTATAATGGTTTATACAATAGCCTATATTGTGACTTGACAGTAACAGCCTACAGTGTGTGCAGGTCGCTATTTCTTTTTTTAAAAAAAAAAAAAGCTAATGTGCAAACTGGGTAGTGGCACCCTGCTACCCATCCCATGTGCGTCCCACCTGGTCAAAAAGTTTAACCAGCTGTCTAGCCATCATAATGCTACCAGCTGCTGTTGTGTAACCTGATACAGATGAATAAAACAATTATTTTTCATTGGAAAAAGCCCCAGATCTCAGCTTTAAAAAAATCAAGCCTAGGAGCATTCTTTCACCAATCCAACCAGATAATTCATTAATTTTCTGTCACAGCAGATTTCATGCTCCACGAGTCCCACAGCCTGCGTTTTTTTCCAATGTTGCACGCAACATACATGTGCTGGAGCATTAAGGGAACCTGTGTGAGGTTGAACACGTTTATGCCCGTTTCTGCGGGATATCAAACTCTATCAGACGTACTGGTGAGACAAGCCGACGGTGCCATCAGGATGTTTCAAAGCCGACTGCCTTGGCCTGCTGCCCAGGAACAGGCCTGGAGCTCTTTCATCTCTCTGTGTCTCACAGCGTGTCACACTGTCTCACAGCACCACTGTGAAATGACCACATGACACAAAATACACACACTTACACAAAACTATCCCAGTTTGTCTGATCATTTCAAGAGGTTCTACTAATTGCAAGAAAATAGCACACAGATCCACAAAATGGCAGTGTGCTATAAAGTACCACAGAGAAGCCTAAGTACCTACAAAATAAAACAAAGAAAGACAAAGGACAGCAAAGTATCATAAAACACACACACACAAACACATACACACACACACAGCAAACTACAAAGCATGATATGTAACCTCCCCATACACTGTTGGGAATAACAAATATGCATTATATTTTGTGAGCTCATCATGTTTTGTATGTAAACCCTGCAAAGTAACCATAGTGGCAACAGCTGTCAGAATTAAAGTGGAGTGAAAAGTACAAACTCTAAAATGTAAAAGAGTACAGATATTCTCACAGCATGCCACAAATAGAGATGAGTAAAGTGGCAGCAAGGGTGTCACCAAATTAAAAAAGTATATGAATATAAAAAACAAGCAGATAACAAAGCAAGAGTCTCACAGATTAGCCCTTTAAATTTAAACTCCCTTGACAGAGACTCCTCTCACTTCCCATAATCTCAGATCAGGGCAGAGACACAAGAGTCTGGGTCTGCCTTGAATCAGGACCTGTTTGTCCCGTCTCCTCTTGTCTAGGAGCACACAGTCACAGACTAGACCTTGACCCCTATCACATGACCTGTTAAACAGAGGTCTCCTTATCCAGAGCATCAGACCATGAGGTGCAGTCTGCAGGGGGATGGGACAGGGGAATGGGGTCACTCTGAGGGTGTTGTTTCCCAACTCTGTCACAGCATCTTTCAGGTTAATTTCTCTGAGAAACCTGAATTTTGTTTCACGGTAAACATACACTGCAGGAGTCAAGAGGCATATTAAGCTCAAACATAGATTTGATTGAGGAGAAATGAATGAGAGTCGAGTAACAGGAAAAAGCTGTTAAATGGTAAATAGCCTGTTTATGCTACTCTGAAAGCACTTTTAAAGTGAGGCAAAGCAGAGGTCAGATTGTGAATGACTGCAGTGATTATTAGAAGTTCGAAATGATGAATTCTGATATGGAAATGTCATTGGGCAGCATCTTGGGTAGTAAATGTAAATGCACACCATTGCAGCATCCTGTGCAAATCACTAGACAATTACTGTAAGTGTGAATCAACATCTGAAATGTGCTAATTGGCATTGCATCCATGCCTGGAAGCCACAGAATCTGCTACTGTGGTCAAACCTGTGTTTAAACAGCTTGAAAAGGCAATGGAAGCCAGAGTAGAGAGTATTTATGTTACACACAGAGAAAGAGATGAAGCTACTAAGCTACTACTTTGTGATCACATCAATTATTAACATGGTGTAATATCCAGGATCATTACTAATGGGAATTGTGCCACAGGGATCCTGAAAGGATGAGTAAATTTACTGTATCATTCCTTTCATCGCCACTGTGGATTTATGACTGCTCATAATTTTATAATGTGATAAATGAAACATTAGCAGTGGACTTCAAAAGGAGAAGATAAGATAATAGTGATAGATTTAAACAGGACTACAGCAGATCTTTACTGCAACCAGAGGCGAGCTATCATTGTGATCCATATACTCAGCTGTTCCATAAACACACACACTGTTAACATACAATAGCATGTGACTGGTATTTTTAGAGGAAGCCCAGATCTTGCCAGGTGTGCTACAGCTGGGTTTCGGACACTTAAGTGAGTCACAATACGGACCGTCTGGTATGCTGTCCAGGTGGTCGGGGAGAAGTTGCCCTCTAAGTGAGACCAGGCCTCAGAGGGTTGAGCCTTCATATTTGGAAATGAGCCTGGAGAGGCATCTGAAAATAGTTTCAATAACTTGTTTCTTCGGGACATCTCAAACATCCAAACCCACATCCCTGAACATCTTGAACATCTCCACTATGTGCTCATGCATGATATGTACATATTCTGGCACAATTCCCAATTCCTGTGTGTCATGCACAGTCTGATCTGGTTTCTGTTCATAACACTGAATCTGAGCTGGTACATACACATTTGTGTGGTTAAGGTTAGGTCCGTCTTGGGTGACTATTCAAGTGAAGAGTCGTTTTTAGGACTTTCCTCACAAAATGTTTTTGAGGATAGAATTATCTGTGATTTTGAAATATTTCCCACTAAAATTGAGGAAGCAAGTTTTCCAAAATGGATATACAGTGTTAAAAAAAACTCATTTGCATATTTAATGTGCAAGGGTAATTATATACACAACTCTCACAAATGATGCATGTATGATCTTTACAGCTCGAGCTGCATAATTGCACATCTGCTCTAGACATCTAAGAATGTGCAGCACCTGCAACGGATATTTTGCAGAGCCTGTGCTGTTAATTATGGATCAGTATATGAACCATGAGCTTCATCTTTATTTGCATTTGGATTAACCTCAGTATGTTGCATTAGCGTCAAGACACTGTAGTCTCTGTTTTTAAGGTCTCAGCATCTCCACAGGGATCAGTAACCTTTTATCTAATCTGACAGAAATGAAATGGAGTGGATTTTCCATGAGGCAGCGTGGTGGCTCAGTGGCTCTCCCTCAGCCAGTTTGCATGTTCTCCTCCTGTTTGTGTGGATTTCCTCCTGCATCCCAACTACAGATAGTTTGTGTGAGGTACTAACTTGTTCTAGATTCAAAGTGGTGAGATGAAAAATAATGTTAAAATACTAATTTATATGTGTTTTTTATATTGTCACAATTTCTACTGCATTATATTATAGTGAAATTAAACTATTCCTCATATTGGAAGCCCCTCAAAGTCCCATGATGGTCCTCAAACCCCATTTTAAAAACCACTGGCCAAGGACACCTGAACCTCATTTTTAAACTGCTGGATAGTACTAGTATTTCTGAAGGTACTTCTGAAGGTGGACCAGAGGCCCTGAGAGGGGCCATGTTCACCCAGCAGTCAGCAGGTCAGTTCGAGAGTTGTCCTGTTCCTTGTTAATTAGGCCCAAACCGTCATGTGTCATGGGTCATCAGATGAAGTGAGGGTGTCATCTTTGGGGATAACAACTTGTTGCTGAGGGCGGGGGTAATAGCCTGCTCCAGTAACCCCTTGTCACACACAGGTCAACCCACCGACCCTGAGGGTAGTCAGGACAGCTGAGAACTTGAGTGTTGCTAACGGGGTCATGCTTTTTTGAGGAGATTTGAAATGCCTGTTTGATCCAGCTGTGATCCTGAGTGACAGTTTTGAATTTGTTGAAACCCTTTGACCATCAGCCGAGGCGTCCCTGTTGGACATAACAGGCTGAGGGACAGCTGGGTTTCCCTGAAAATGTCTGCAGAGATCTGCGATATCAGTCTGTCAGGCTCCTGCAGCTGTAGGTGCACAGAGGAGTAAATGGACTAATCTCCTCCTCAAGGCCTGAGGAGAGTATCCAGTGTCAAGTGTTAGCACACAGGCCTTTCACCCAGGGCAGAAGGCTGAGGAGATCAGCCATCCATGCCCTCTGCAGCCTTGCCAAGCAGGGCTGCAGAGCTGCCAACCACACCAGATCAAGTCTCAGTGGAGGCAAAGGCTGCAGTCTGTGTTGTAGTTTGGTGTTAAAGAATCATGGTTGCTTGATTCCTTTGTGTCTCTTTGATTTCTGTTTGCTTCTTTTCCATATTGTCCACTCATGTTTGTGTCCACATCCAAACAGGACGTGAAACTTAATTTGCACATTTCCATTTCCTCATGGTAATCGCTTTATATTTTGGCAAAATATCCCGTCAGGTCAAAACTGATGTGCCTTTCCCAAAGGGATAGGCATATATTCAACCTCAAATGAGACCTACTTACATAAGTTACCTGCTTAAACAAACACAAAGTCTGGAGGAGAAACTGCAACCTCGACACAGTGCCTAAATAAATGTTTGTATGTGGTTCAGTGCCAAAGATCTTGAGCCACAAAAGCAATCCACATTGCTGCCTGGGCTCTGCACAGAGCCCGCGTTCACTTGCTTTTCACTGCATACTGAACTATTCATGTATTCTTTTCCTATGGGGTTTATTATGGGATATTATGCAATGAGGATTTCACACAACAGTGCAATTCTTCTATCCCCACTATAATAGTTACAAATAAGACCAATAATTGAAAGTGCATTTTGCTTGCATGCAAATTAATCTGAATGTGAATTTAAGCATGACTAAAAATCTTTCACATCATGCACTTGTTTGAGAATATCATATGACTAATGGTATTTTAAGCAGTGCCTTTTACCTCTGTAGGCTTGCCTTGTCGAGACTGAGAACTGGTTTGGTGCAAGGGAATGAGGAAAAACAGTCCAGTCTTTGTACCTTTGGTTAAGCCACTGTACGCGCTGTGGTCTGCACTGATGAAATTCAACAACCCTTGCCCTGCCAGCAGCACTTCTCAAACCTCAGAGCTGCACCATGAAGCTTTGGAGCGGGGTAAACACGCTGTCCAGCTGTTACCGTCCATATCCTATTCAACATCCACATCCTGTCCATTTTAGATCACCTGGACGCCACAGCAATATTTTCAATAACACAGTGAAAGTGCATTATTAATGTGTGGTCAGTGCTAAACATCTGCGCTGTTGAAAAATTGCCCTCTGGTGTAGTGACAATGAATGTCCCATTTCTTTACGCCAGCACTACTCCTTGGAGGTTCAGAGCCCTTGAGCAGAAGGTGTGAACATGTAGTGGGCAGGCAGTCGAGATTTATAGTGATTTTTTGTTACTGGACCCATGCCACCCTCAGCTGCGAGCCAGCTGGATGCTGCTTTCAGGGACTCTTCCTGTCTCTGAGAATAAGCAGTGGAGATGGAAACCTTTTCCTCGTTTTCCTTACACCCTAAACATCAGATGTTCCTCAGAACAGCTGTTTTCTCCTATAGGTTTGCTGTTGGAGGCTCGGTCACAAGTCTGACAACCATCTGAGAGACAACCAATAAAACAGGCCAGACTCTGAAAACCATCCATGAGCTGAGATCCATCACAGATTTCTTCAACACAGCTGTAAATCATGCCAACCGATATCTTGTAACCGTATCGCCGTGAACTGAAAGGAACTATTGAATAATTTGTTGCCGCGAGGAATATCCACTGAGATTGTCCATTTATCAATATCCTACACAGCTTGACCTAGAAGAATTACAGGGAAGCCTTTTTACCTCAATACTGTGTGGAGTATTCACACAGGCAGTCCTTGTGTCTGAGCACCTTCACTCAGTGACAGGGAGAGAGAGAGAAAGAGAGAGAGAGAGAGAGAGAGAGGACTATTTCTCCCATTTTCAGTGTTGAAAGTGAACCTTTTTAAGGAGAAAGTATATTGGTCTCTTGACCTGGTGTATGTCTTCAGTGAAGAGAGTCTTTGTTGCCCTCAGACAGCTTCTAGCCTTTGACACACACCTCCATAATAGTATCTGTGTCTGTGATTTTCTGTTTGGAAAATTGTGCGCTTTTAACCTCACATCCCCAGTTATGCTATTGGGAGAGAGAGAGAGAGAGAGAGGCAATCATCGTAAGCCTAATGATACAGTGGCCTACTGTGGCTCCACTGTGATTACCACGCTTCACACACACGTGCCAAAGTACACAGAGGAGAGTTAAGCTAATCATGACAACCATTTCCTGTAACGTGCTCACACCTGAGCGTTGTACAGTGTACATGTCAGTGGGTCATGTGTAGTGTAAGCCCCACATGTGATAAATGCAACCGGCGCTTTGCCACAACAGAGCATAAATTCCTGGATGTTTATCGCATACCGAATGTGAAAAAAGGGGGGACAGTTACTTGTTGGCACACACTTGTGCCTCATGTCCACTATTTACTGTCACAAATACTTTGAGCACCTGCTGATGCAGGTTCCTCCTCGGCCTGTGGCCTCTCAGCTTAGCGACAGTGTAATCTCAGTGGCAGCTGTCCTCAACACTGATGGCACGACAAGTGCTGCTGCTAACCTAGACAGGCTAATCCCTCACTTTCACTGTGACAGGGTGACATTCCTAACAACATGTACAATCATTCATTAAAGTGTGCCATATATTATTCCCATACTTGTCTAAAATGTGACATCATTTTTCAAAAAAAACAACAAAAAAACAACAATTCTAAATAAGAATAAGAGTGAAAAATGATTGGGGATAGTCTTGACTACTTTTGATTTCAGGTGTTCTTCAATGCATTACTTTATTTACTGAGGAGATGGGTTTTGGAACTGCAATGAAAGAAATGACACGTGTGAAATATGTCATGTATGCCATATATGACTTCTACTTAGATTATTACAACCATTTAAAGAGAACAAATGCAAAAGGAGATTCAAAGAGTCATTTTTATTTTTGACATAGGAAAAGAATAATGGATCCAGATAACATCTGAAAGCAACTAAAAGATGACGACACTTGAGAATGCCGTCGTATGAGTGTTTTGATTTCCAGTCAGTACAAGCACACCTGTTGAATGCAATAAATACACTGAAGATTTGTTATTCAGCTACGCCGTATTATTTATATAGGAAATCAACACATTAACCACTTTAACTAGAGGACTCTCACCACAGCTGCATGAGAAAAGCTCCCTCTCTCTCTGTGGGCCAGGCACACAGAGATCACTGCAGAGCCGAGGCCTTGTCGCGTGGCGTCTGGGAGCGAAGGTGGGGCTGAGAGATGACTAGGAGCAGTGTTCCCTGTTGGACGGGTGACAGTCAGGGTCAGAGGTTCAGTCTCTCCCGTCGCTCTCTCTCTCCAGTCTCTCTTCTGGGGGCTCAAAGGAAGGGTTTGACAAGAAGGACACGGAAGCGCCAAGGCATCTGGCAGCAGCAGCCCTTCCCTCCACATCCTGAGGGCCAGCAGAGCTGCTCTGTGGCAGCGAGAGGAGGGAAACAAGGTGTACACTGTGATCTAAACAGACTGGGGAGGGTGGGGGTGCTCAGGTTACCTCATTGCTAGGTGTTTTACCACAGAGAAGCTCACTGTGAAGAGGGAGAGGGGTTTGGGGGACGGGGAACTGGGAGTTGTGGTGCAATTGTAAGTTTACTGGTTTGCTGGCATACAGAACAAAAGCTGTTGATCAATAAAACTGTATTGTGTGGAAGTTGCACACACTGAAATAAGTTTGTGAGGTGCTGATCACTGGCTCAAAAATCCCACACAAAACAATACTCTTGCAGAGTGTGCATTGCTTTTGAAAATGCTTATCCATAATGCTCTTTTCCCTCAAACCTTTACCGATGCATGATCTACATGTCTTTGTGTTGGATTGTAATATACTGAAAATCAATGGAGATTCCAGTTTGAATGAGAGATTCTCATGTGCCTCTGTTTGAATGCAGAAGTGCCAGATGCTCCCACACTCACATGCAAATGGAATTTATTTGCTGTGCACATAGTAGCTCACCCAAACCTCATCAAACATTATGAGACCCCTGCTGCCTTGTACATGGGAATGACTCTGTTCCATGTTTTGGCTCGGTGAAGTAAAGCTGACAGGACTGCAGTCATCACCTGCATGACCTTTCCTAAATGGAAATGATTTGTGAAAACTAGAACACCTCTCCAGGGAGAGCAACAAACTCAGAGGCACTACTTTGTAGTCATCAGAGAGTTAAGTGCAAAGTACAAAGGATTTTTTTCCTTTTTTTTGTGGTTAGGGTGATACAAATTGTTGCCAGACCTTATAAAAGTCTATTTAAAGCATAGCTACCAAAATTCCCTGTGCAGGTCTGCAGGTCCGGTGCTATTACTGCCTGATTAAATTTAGGAGGTGATCCCAATCTGGATGTATTCATTCATTCATTCATTCATTCATCTATCTATTTTTAGACAAAGCTATTATCCTGGGTTCATGTTCTGGTGGGAAAATTGATGATCGGGGACTAAAGTCGACTGAGCAGTGTTGCATATTGTGTTATTTTTATGGAAAATCAAAGCTAGAAATCAAATGATAAAAAGCTGACTTCAGATGACTTCCACCTCCCATAGTGCAGCAGCTTGGTCATTTTCTCTGTTGGTCAGGATTTCCCACCAAAAGCTCCATCTGCTAAGTCGCTAAGAAATAAATGGGATTACAGGCGCTATCATTTGGACAGTGAGTTGTGGGGGTATTAGTGAGTGCGTCTAAGATGGATTTAACAGGGGATGACCAACAGTCCCTGGTGGCATTTTGCAGACGCGTCCATTGAAAGCAGGATAGAGAGCACAGAAACCAGCAAGGATTCATGCCGTGGAATCAAAATCCAGGCCATGGATATAACTCTGAAGTCCCATTTTATAAAGATTGCTAATATTCCATGGAGGAATAATAACCTCAGTACCCCGTATACAGAGCCTCCTCTGTCAGACCAAGGAGAGACCATCATTGGAGTGTACCTGTTAGTGCTTGGTGAGTCACTGCCACTAATATTTCAAATGCAATAGCTTAACAAGGCTCATTTTAATGGCTTGCTCCAGTTTTCATTTTGCGTGACACTGACATGCTACAGCTGGATTCTTAATGGAGCTGAAATTTATGCATTCATGCCACTGAAAGGCAGGCTGGGTAAAAATGTTCACCAAACGGTATGCATTGGTGATAAATTTCTGCTTGCTTTGAATTTCTGATTGCATTTCTGTGTCACACTGATGTTTCTTAGCTGTTAAATTTGCCCCCGACAGATCAGGCGTCCTTCTCTTTGTATCACAAAAATTGTACCCTCACAGTGCCTCAGTGTGAGAGATCCGGATTTGCCCTTTTGGATCTTATTTGTCAGATTATTCACAAGATAGAGTTGCACATAGCAGAAGTACCAACAACAAAACAACTGTTGTCCATAGTGTTTTCCAAATGCCAAGCTGCCACATACAGTTTGGCTGCTGTGTCGGTGGCACGGCTGTCTGTGACTCCATGTCAGCGAACCCACTCAGGCTGTTTACACTTTTCACAGACTGAGGGGCAAAAAGAAAGTAGTTTCAGTTTAGCTTTTCAACAACGAACACTATGATATCGTTATCAGTCAGCATTAGTACAATACAATTCAATTCAATGGAGTATTATACAATATGAGACAATACTACATGATACAAAACACTGTGATATTGTTAAATGTGCGTGTACCAGCCAGACTGAGAGGCATGTGCTGATTGAACCTCTGTTGAGTTTATACTGTATGTCTGTTTCTCCTTAGGGTGGCTCTCCTGGTTCGGGAACAGTCTAGTGATCTTTGTCCTGTACAGACAGCGGGCTTCCCTTCAGCCGACAGATTTCCTCACTTTAAATCTCGCCATCTCTGACGCCAGCATCTCAATATTTGGCTACTCCAGAGGGATTCTAGAGATATTCAACATCTTACAGGATGATGGGTATTTGATCACCTGGATCTGGACGTGCCAGGTAAAAGCCAGACCAAGATGCTTATAGTTATTATCCAAAACTGAAAAGAGTGAAGTGGTATTGCTGCTCCAAATTCCCATAACAATCTCCAACAAATCTCTGTTTGTGGACCATTTTGAAAAAACGTATTGTTGGCAGCTTTAATGACTTATCAAGTCCCAGAAATGCCGGGTCAAAATAGCCTTAAAAAATTATGATTGTGCACAGCTTGCAAGAAGGGATTGTGTGTATCCATCTGCCAATGTCTGTGGCCAATCCCAATTAATGAAGTATGGTAAAAGAATGTGAGGAAGTCTTACAGTAAAGTGTGTGTGTGTGTGTGTGTGTGTGTGTGTGTGTGTGTGTGCGCGTGTGTGCACGAGTTGGGGATTACGCTAGTACCCATTTAGGTTGGAGGTTAAATCTAATCAGATTACCACAGTGGGGCCCTTTAAATGGGGAAACTATTCCAACAGCATGGCATCTGTCAACAACCAACTAGGCAACAAATTGGGGTGGGGGGGGTGTATCTGTTGCATAATTTTATGAGGATTTCTTATTGTTTGAATTATTCTGCAATCAAGAGAACAATGCCGCATGCAGGACTGGTTTTATTTAACATAATCAGTAGAGATAATTACTGAATTCTAATGATATGTTGTTGTTTTTTAACTGCGATATTTCAGTGATGTTGGATAGGTACAAATATCTTTATAAAACTCAAAGTCCAGTGCTTTCTGGTGCTGCTTCACTGACAATGAGATGGAGACTCACTCTGTGGCATTTTAAGGCTTTAGTAGCCAACATTTTGACAGATGGATACTAGAAAACGGTGCTTCTATCCCATGAATAAGATTAATGCATACAATCTAAAAATCATCAACGTCATAAATCTTTTATGGAAACCAAGGCTAAGTTCTAAAGTGCCATATTTGCAGCTGTTTTCTGTGCAAATCATAGGATGTACTATTATTTTATATATGCCTCCTCCCAAGGTTTTTGCTTTAGCTTGGAATTTTTTTCATGCTTTAGCTTGGAATTTTTTCATGTTATTTTTCTTGCTCAAGGCTAACCCCTGCTAGAAACCGTGATATCCGCGCTCCTGTGAGAGGAATCTCTGTGGAATCATAAAAAAAACACGGGTGAAACAATAACAGCTTCACTCTCAGAGGGGTAGACCTCATAATCTGAGCTGGAGAGACAGAGAGAGGGTTGCTGCCGTGAGGCTTAAGCACCGCTCTTTTCAAGAACGGACAACTGAGGTGATCTCATCTCTCAGCCATCCTACCTCAGGTTTTCAGGTGAAGGAGAAATATTGTGATAGCAGTCCACCCCTCTCACTTCACCCTCCCCTGAGAGAGGGGGGCAGAGAAAGGGAGAGCTTGAAGTCAAGAAGGGGGGAAAGTAAGAAGTGGCAGTAACAGAGGAGGGGAGGAACATGAGACTGAATGAGCCAGGCATGTGAGAGGCATTAGCAGATTTCTGCATCAGCATGATGGGACATGAACAGTCACACATAGTATGGGCTGAGCCAAGCTGGGCCAGATCTCTGTGTTTCCTGCTCTGTGGGACTAGACAATAGTGACAATGAACACAAAGTTGTCTTGCAAAGTGAATTATAGAGAAGATTGCACAAAAGCAGTGTACAAGGCACATGAAGGTTTTGGCCTCTGGGTTTGTCATCATAATTTTGTGCCTTTTGCTCCATGGCCCAAAGTGTCCTAACATCAACAACAGTTCAGAAAGAGGCATGTTTGAAGCATCTCTGGATGTGCATCATACTGTAAGACTGGTTTAATGCAACACGTCTTGAATTCATAAAAAAAAAATACCATTATCTTCCTATATGCCTGTTAAATGTGCAATAACCTAGATTTGAGGGCAAGGCAGACTGTTTTGACAAAAGTGCAGACACTGGCAGTGTAGTAATCTGCAGAATGTGGTGGTGAAAAAAGGTAAAGACTGACAGTAATAGGATTAGTACTTAGGGAAGCTCAAGAGAGTAATCAGAGACCTTAACTGAGCCCTGTCACCCGGAAATGTCCCAGCAGGGTCCTGAGTGTCACATAATGGAAACCAGACCGAAACACAGTGAGATAGTTCCCTGCGAGAAGAGCTGTAAACATAAGATCATCGTTTGTCTATGCCGAAACTGTAGATTGTATAATGATGCGATTTTATTGGCCAGATATTTTACATTTTGGCCACAGTTTTTCCACGAATTTGGAGCTCAAACTGTGCCACATCTAGGAACTGTAGTAGAAAGTCTCCATTTTAATCTCCCAGTGCCAGTCCTCCAGGTTAAGCTGACTCCAGATCACAGGAAGTGCTGTGTACGCCTGGAAAATGTAAGCTGACTCTCAGGAGGGGATCCTAAGCTGAAGCGTCTCTATCTGATGCAGTTCAAAGCAAAAGACAGTCAGCAAACAAATGTCTGGGACAATTAGGCAGTCAATGAGGTTATCCCCTCGAGCTCAGATGGTTCCACTGAGACGCTCTTCATCATCGAGTCACGAACAAAAAGATGAAGATGAAGCTGTGCTCTCATGATTGGCTGACCCTTCTCTCTGTCTCCCTCCAGATAGACGGTTTCTTCACCTTGCTCTTTGGCCTTGTAAGCATCAACACCTTAACCGTCATCAGTGTCACCAGATACATCAAGGGATGCCACCCGCAAAAAGGTTAGAGCAAACTTGGCTCCTCATCGAGGGAATGTAAGGAAAGTTTCAGGCCTCTATCTCTGCCTTCCTTACATTCCAGTCGCTCTTATCTGACGGAAAGTGTTTTTCTGTGCTAATGAAAGTGTATTACCAACTTCAGCTGTGGGAATAACCACCGTTTGACTCCACCAATTTAATTTAACATGTCATTAACTTAATTTGAGGTAAGGTTTTCTATTTTGGGGTGTAATTGATGCTGAAGAATGTCTTAATTATATGGAAATTAGGCAGAGCAACTGCCTCTGTTGTCAGAATGGGATAAGGGTTTTACTGTTTGTGGGTTTTCAAATAGCGAAACCTATATAAACCTTTTTTTTTTTTTTTTTAAGGAAATCAGTGGGTCGTGTATGGCTTCATCCGACATTTGTGTGCCAAAATATTTTCCCTCTTTGAATGTGAAATTGCACCTAAACCCTAATTAAGCAATCTAAAACTTGATTGTGGATTTGTGTAAATTAAAAAAGTGTAAAATGTACAGCAATATAACATAATATCAAGTATAGCTGAGTAGGCCGTGTGAAGGTACTGTACAGTATATGCCCATCTTATCACACAAAATGAACTCCAGATATATTTACCTAAGATAAGTTAGCTCTGCTTTATATATATATAGCCTTGGAAGTAGAACAGACTGATTTCTTCTGAATACAAAGCTATGTGTGCTTTGTCAACAGAGATTCTTTTCAGCCAAAGTTGTTTGCAGTGGTTGTCAAGACTAGAAAGGCACCCATTGTGAAAGAAATGTCACAATCTGACATTCATAACAAAGCAAGAATGCTGCATCTCAAGTGCCTCTCACTTTTTTCGGTCCTGCATTGCCAAAATTGTGACATTCGACCTTTCTAAACAGCATGTGTTTAAACAGCAGTTTCAGTGCTTAATTCAATTCATCAAGTAAATCACATTGTATTCATGCTGTGGTTCCCTCTTGTGTGTATCGGCAGCGAACTGTATCAGCCTGAACACCATTGCCATATCACTAATATGCGTCTGGACAGGAGCATTCTTCTGGTCTGTGGCTCCAATTCTGGGCTGGGGCAGCTACACAGGTCTGTTGTCACACATCATTTATAAAATAACAGCAGATTTGGCCTTGTCTAAGGAGAGAGATAGATGTATAAAGCCATAATCTGATCAAAACTCCTCATGTTCCACAGATCGAGGTTATGGGACCTGTGAGGTGGACTGGTCCAAAGCCAATTACTCCACCATCTACAAGTCATACATCATCTCCATCCTCATCTCCTGCTTCCTCATCCCGGTGATGATCATGTTCTTCTGCTACGTGTCCATCATCAACATGGTGAAGACCACCCTGTCGGCTGATGGTTACCTCACTGCCCGACAGAGGAAGGTGGAGAGAGATGTTACCAGGGTAGGTGATTGGAAATAAGGCCTCGTTGCATCAGAAAGACTTGGCAACAGCTGGAAATAATGAGAAAAATAATGGAACGGTTCGCCTAAAATACAATGAAAGGTATTTCCCCACTTACCCATAGTACAATCTAATTGGTGAGGTTTTCAGTCTGCTATGACCTTCCCTGTCTCTCTTCATTCCAGTAGTGTCATTTCCTGACAAAGAACGCTGGCAAAACTGCATCTGATTCACCTCTAATTTGTGTTCATTTGGGACAGATATACATAGTTTGCTAGTGTTCTTGTGAGTTTTTCCCATGTAAATTGTTGATTATTTGAGCTCTACAAACTGATTCCCATGCAGCTCCATAGTATTGGGGATGGGATAAAAGGGAGATCATGTTAGACTGGAAACCTCACCAAATCACACATGAGCTTTACAGATGCATAGATTGCACGAGGGGTAATTTGGAAAACATCTTTTTTTGTGAACTGTTCCTTTAAACTACACATAAAAGTGCTCTCCTAGTAATGACCCTCCCACTCCACCTCTTGACGATTATTTCCTGATGTTCTTCTCTAGGTTTCCATTGTAATCTGCACAGCTTTCATCATGGCCTGGTCGCCCTATGCAGTGGTGTCCATGTGGTCTGCCTGGGGCTTCCACGTGCCCAGCACAACCAGCATCATCACCCGTCTCTTTGCCAAGTCTGCCAGCTTCTATAACCCGCTCATCTACTTTGGCATGAGCTCCAAATTCCGCAAGGATGTCTCTGTGCTGCTGCCGTGCAGCCGAGAGAAAAGGGAGGTGGTACGTCTGCAGCACTTTAAAAACATCAAACCCAAGGCGGAGGCCACGCCCCCCGTCGCTGCTGCTACTGCATCGCTTCCTGTCCAGAAGCAGGAAGCTAAATACACAACAGGAGAGCTGAAACAACCCAGCACTGACAGCGACTCAGGGGTCAACAGCCTTCCTCACACCCCGCCACCTGACACGCAGGAGGTCTTCCACATCGATGTGCCCTCGCATGTTGAAACGTCAGAGTACTGGTGTGACAGACTCTAAAGACAGCACTCTGCTCGTTTCTCTTTCCATATTACTTGAATGAAACTTACTCATTGGATTATAGGGGAAAAATCAGGTTATTTTTGTATTTTTCAGTCCTACCCACATTAATAGACTGTATGCTTAACTCTGTCAATAAATCATTTTGTGATTCCCAATGAGGATTTTACACATGTTGAAGCAAGAGTTTTCATTTCCAGTCCCTGAAACGACTTTGTCACTCGTCCAATCCCAAAATGGTGTTACTGACAGTGTCGGGTGGTGCTTAAATGCTTCACCTGAATGTATTCACGATGCATTCAACCGATGAAATGTGTAGTCAGCAGTGGTAGTGAGACAAGCGATGCATGGCAACATCTGGAAACACTGAACTGTCCTCAGCTCAATAGAAACAACATGATGGCATGGTATTTGCTTATTTTCCCAGCTTACCCTCAGGGGGAACATGCTATTCAGATCTCGTGTGTGCCCCACATTCCCCAGGAGATGCCAGCCAACCATCTCCCAAATGTGCCTTTTTAAAATATCCATGCATTTAAGAAGCCAATATATCAAAGAGCACATACTTGGCGATATATCATCACATCATGCTGAAAAGCAGGTTGGGTTATGGGTTTTATTAGGGGAAGGAGGGTGTCTCTGTTTTTACAGTAAAATGTCAAAACTCTTCCAGTAGCCCATGGGGTGTGGTGAATTAGGACAACTCTGTTTGACAAGCTGTCAAACTAAGGAGCTTGTTGACAGAAAAATGAGCAACTCTGAAACAGACCCCTGATTTTTTTTTTCTGGCAATATCAGTGACCAATTATCTACTTGAGGCATGGAAGTGTAATCCTAAAAAGTTCCTGAGGCAGTTTCTACACTTGCAGTGACCATTATCGTAAGCACAATGAGCTCCTTTACAGTGGTGCTTAAGACCATTAAATCAAAATGGCAGGCAGCCTCAACATAGCCAACCAGAGTCCATAATGGCAGGAGCTTGTGTGCCAATCTGCATAAACCAACAAACTCTGATGGTGCAGCACCTCCCCATGAGGTTGACATAGCACTGCCTGTGTGAGTCTGTGAGTGTGTGTGAGTGTGCATGTGTGTGTGTGTGTGTGTGTGTGTGTGTGGACCACAACAGCAGAAGAAACCCACAAAGTTAAAGTGAGTGTGACTTGAAGAGTGTGTTTCCCAAACAGGTGTGGATTGGTTTATTTGGTGCCAGGCTGCAGGAGGAGGAGTGATTGCTCTGGTGTGAGTATACACACTTGTCACTCTTGGTTGTTTTATTTCTCAGTGAGTGAATGGGATGAGTTGGGAGTCAACACTTTGACAGGATAACAGCAGAAGAATACAGAATAGATGCCATTTGAAAGATAATACAGCCTGCTTGGGCAAGTAGACTCATATGAAACCGTTTGGTGATTCCCTCTTAAAGTAACTTGTCAAACACACAAAAAAGACGCTGACAGCTTGAAATGCTTGCACTGGTATGCTGGAGGGTGCCAGGAGCCTGCATCCTCTCTCTCCTCATGGCCCTGGGCTAACTGCGCTGCTGCTGCTGCTCCGGTGAAGTAGTAACAGCCCGGAGTGGGACGGGCAAAGGGGGTAAACTCTGGCCCCGTCCCGTTCTCCACTTTTAATGAGCGCTCCGATCATGCAGACCTAAAAGTCCGGGTGGAAGAGTTCATTGCCTGCTGATTCAAACTGCTTTCAATGAACCAGGTTATACTGTAAGAGAAAAAAAAGAAGAAAAAGAAAAAGAAAAAAAAAACTGGAAATATTTTTTTTACCGCCTGAGGAATTACTTTACCGTCTCAGGTAAGTTCACCTTCACTCTGCTGAAATCTGAATTTTGACAGGATACTTCCCCACACGTCTCCCAAAATATGAACTGTAGATCGTAGCCTATGCTAATTTTATTATTATTATTTTTTTTGGCCACGACACGGTTTAATAAATTAACTGCCTTCTTGGTGATGGGGCTATTTTGCTTAATTGATAACCGCTGCGTTCAAATGCCTTTTCCCCATTTATCAGCCAGGAGTCTGGTCATGAGATTCAAATCATATAACACGACGTTTCCCTTTTTTCAAGAGTTATTTGGCTCTTTTTAAATGTATTTTTTATGGCCCCCTGCTCTCTTCAGCAGCGCTAGTAGGGACTTGACCGGCTGCCCAAAGCACACTGCTGCGTAAATGTGGTTTTGTTCCCCCCAGCAAAACTCATTTCCACCTTTCCTAAAGTGAGTTTGAATGACGACGTGGAGATGAGGCACTGTATTTCAGATGGGTGATGGTGCAAAATAATCAGGCTTTATTTCTGTGTTTACCATTCTAAGTGTCTTGTAAAAATCTGAAACGCCATATCAAAAAGCAGCATACATGAGACATCAGTCCTTCTGTTTTTATTTTGTTTCCATATGAATTATTTCCCCATATTTTTGTCCTTGCGCAGGGCTGATGAAGAGCAGGTGGTCCTTATACAATATGTCCAGCAGCAGATTACATGCTCTGGCTTGCATGAGAGACAGTGCCAAGAATTAAAGTAATTCAGCCTGTGCTGTACTCAGTAAACAAACAGAGCCTCGGCTGTGGTAGAATATGAAATGCAAAAGACTGCTGTGCGTGGAAATGACCTTGTAGAGACATGTTGGCTTTCCTGTGCCTCTGATCTCTCTCTATGGCTCTCAGTTGGCTTGTTGCTGCAGCACTTGGCACATGTATAGTGTTTAAAGTACATTTCTGACACCTGTGAAAGCTGGGAATTAACACAACATGGCCATTTCTTTGGTATGGGCTGTGTGCAAATTACAGTGCCGTGCCACACATGCCATCACTTAGAAACACTGTAAAACCAAAGTTGGTCGTGAGATTCACATAAAGACTCAGCCCTGTCCCCTCCTTTTTTGCATTTATACTTTCCTCAGTATCCAGTGGCTACCTCAGGAGGAATGTGGGTGCTGTTGAAATGGAGTTAAATTGAAATATGGCCCTTGTGTTTGGGAATGGAGTTGCACAGCAGGAGATCTATGCTCTAAAATTCACTGTGAATAATGGCAGCTGAATTGCATGAACACACAGGAGATGAAAATGTGGATTAACATGTGTTTGCATGTCCTGTTCAAAATTTGTCACTGTTTCCGCTGAGTGCACTCATAAACATTGCCATTCAAGCAAGTGTAAGCAGTTCTGTGTTAGTGAGGCAACCGAGATTTTCCTCTCATTCAGGCTACCTGTATGTTGTGCCAGCTGCAGGCAGCGGTGAGCCAGGTGTGTGTGACCTCTTCACGCTTTGTGAACCTTTTGTGTGCTGGGTTTAGAAATACACCTAGTCAGCTACTGTACATCCTGATTGGACCATAACTACTGCTTCTACTATTATAATGGACACCTAGAGGAGGATTTCAGCCAGCAGTATCAGATTTCTCATGATTATGTGTTTAATGATTTTCACTTAAGAGAAATGAAATATTCACACAGGAGCTGAACTGTTCATTTCCCTGCAACAACAGACAAATAAGTATCGGTTTATGCAGAACAGATTGGCCCGGTCTAATCTTAGTGTTGTTATTTTGCTAAGTAAAATCCACTGATGTAAGGTTGTGGCGAGAACGTTATCCCAAATTCAGTAGTGATTTAATTCTTTAAACTATGTGACCTGTCTGAACTGTTGAGTATTACGTAAAAGTGACTGAAACTCCTTCCATGCGCAGAGCCCATCACTCGTGCAATGTCTGGAAAACTGACTGGCTTTTGATGGAGGATTTACAAATTTTCTACAGTGTCTTTCATTGTTAGCTGTCAGCAGATTTACGGCCTGACATGATTTGCATCCCTACCCAGCAGAAATGTGATGTTTGCAATGCCTGACGTGTTAAATAATGTGATAGTTAAAAAAAAAAAAAAAGCAACCCGTAGCCATGGTAATTTCACAACACATAACAATATCATGAGTTTAGTGCAGGTGTTAAGCAAGATATAAAGCACCTATACAGCATGTAACCCCTCCCGCTTTGTAATTTGTGGTTATAAGTAGAGACTCTGAAAGTCCCTTGCAGGTCGTCATATTCTTCACAGCCGCCTGAGCAAGCGATAAGCTCTCCCCTCTATTTGGTCTGTGTTTATTTTGTTTTGATCCTTTCCTCAGCTGAATGCCTGGAGATTGTGTCTCCGCAAGTTCCTCCCAGAATCTATTATCTACAGGAAACTCCCCACACTGTTTGTGAAAGGATATCATTTGTATTTCTTTTCACCAATGGAAGGGGAGGCATTTAGAGGCACACACTTTAGGAGCTGTAAATGACTCTCTGTACTTGTTTAAACTTTATTTCTAACTGTTAGTCTCTCCTAAAAGATTATTCAAAAGATTAGGAATCTTTCTCTTTTTTTTTGCTTAATCAAAGCATTAGTTTGGGAGACGGGGATGCCCAGTAGGATTTAGTTTGGAATAACTTGCAGGTGTTTGTCAAATGAACACTGCAGTGGAGCACGCTGACTCACCTCTCCCGTGCTGCAGGTCTGCCTTCTGCAGACACTCATATGTGCCCCGGCTTGTTCCCAGCCCCAGCGCTCTTCCCTGCGAGGACAAATTGTAATATTAAGCAGCAGGGGATCTACCTGCCTGTCAAAGCACAACACAGTGGAAAAATCATGTCGGCGCTTATCAGTGTCAGATAAAAATGTTGAACTGTATTAGAACTTATGCCATATCAGTTTTAATTTAACAGATATGTTTAGTTTGCGGGGTCTGCCTACTATAAAACTCCCAGTATTCAATAAGGAATCATACAGTTCAGTGCACAACAGGAGGCTCACTTGACTTTAGGTTAAATCTATACTAGGAAACTGTGCATACTGGTGGCTACAAATGGCAGCTAGATGTAATTATGTGAAAAACTTGAACTTTAAATACCCACAAATCATGTGACATGTCAGTAAATTGCACACAGCAGCTCACATTAATGAGCCTGGTGGCCAGTGTGTGATCTCTTCATAATAATCGGACCAGAGTGGCAAAAGATCTAAGACTTGTGTGTCCAGCTTTTTCTGGACAAATTGCCTGTTCACTGCCATTAACTGTTTGCATGTTGCTTTGGGCGTCTGCTTTGTCACTTCCTGCAGGCAGGGCATTGTTTATATGCAACAGCAGAATTTCATTTGTAGGCGGAAGGACCCTTTGCGATTTAGTCTGATAAGGCGGCTGTATCTTTGTTTAAATAATTGCCAGGTGTAGCTTCACTAACATTTGGCCAACATACACTGTATACAGACCATATGTCATGCAAAAATGCATCATAATCTGACCTTGCTTGAGAGGTCATTAGATGATCACATCGTCGCCTCTGGATCAAACTGAACCTGCGGAGTGTGTGGCGGCAGTGACAGACAAGACGCCGCCCTCGTGGGAGGTACAACATTCCTCTGGTAACAGCAAGGCTTCAGTCATCACCTCCCCACCGAGGAGTTCTGCCCTGCTGCCCCGGTGCACAGCACAATCTGGGGTGGCCGCCGTCCTGACAGCCAGGCCATCCTCAACCGTGTGCATGAAGGACACTGAGGACGGGAGCAAGGAACTTCAAAGTCACAATGACCGAGCATTTTGAGAGGCTCTTGTTGTTAACCAGTGGGAGATCAGTCAGAGAGAGAAAGGCAGTTTTATTTGATGTGAGGGGCGGGATCGTTTGAAAATGTGATGGTTTTATTGGTGGAAATGTGTTCATGCCTACTAGTTCAGCAAGAAGGAAATACTAAATGCACCCACTGGGTTTGCATATATATTATGGCTACCTGGTTTTGGATCCCATACCTGATTTGGACCACATATGCACATTGACTAGATTAGTGGCTAAGATCAGGGTGTTGGTCAATATGGACGACCAATGGGGCATAACCTGTGCATTGAACTATGCATTGAAGGAGCACTTTTGTCCTTTCAAACACCTTCAAGCACTTCAGACAGTGATGTTCCTTATATTTGCACTTCTTTATGTAGAGCCGATCACATGGTATGTAAGCATTTACCATATTTTGGCGCTTGTTAAAACTCTGTGTCAAGTGATGTGGTGAGTGACTACAGCCGTATGGAATGTGCAGGAGGTGCTCACGTGCTGTGCGATCAACTTTACTTAAACAAAGAAGAAGAAAGAAATGCAAATAGGAGGAACATGACCGGAGTGGACCGAATAGTGGAGGGATCAAAATCAGTTAGTGATGCCCATATGTGCATGCCCAGTGAGTAGAACTGGTATTTCCATCATCACAAAAGCTACACTGCTCTCCAGGATTTTATTTTATAAGCAATAATAATAATGATATTAAAGAAAAAAAACAGTTAAGAAATTTGTGAATTTGTTGGCATTTATTGTTCAACAGCTGAATGTTCTGGTATGGAGAATTAGCTCACACTGTCTCTCAGGCTTTCTCTGGCTGTCCCTCTGATTACAAGGTCTGCTGTGCTGGAACACAGTGAATGTACACTGACAGAACGACCTAGTTATCCATTATCACCAGCACTATCATTACTACAAGAGAATGGCAGTGTCTGGAATGAAGTCTTGGCGACTTGGATATGTTCTTGTTTACACAGGCTCTGACATTGTTTCATGTCTTTGTTTGAGTGTACCTTTTGAATGTGAATGTGACTCTGAGATGGTTTCTGTCATAAATTAAAGGATCTGTTTTTGAAATCGTGATTCATCCTGATGTGGCTGTTTTGCGGTCAAACATGAAGCCAAGTAATTAAACACAGCCTCCCATTCCTCATGGAAAATATTATATCTGTGTGACCTCTCTAATTGCGTCTGACTGCATAGGTATTACCGGGAGAGATCACACATGGACGTTTTTGTCTCCAAGCTCATATGTTAGCCATTGAGGTCCCCTGACGTATGTGGACATGCAGCTTCTGATTAACAGCTCTTTCTTTCAGTCTTTGGTGACGCATATCTGGTACAGTATTGCACATCCTGAGACAATGGAAGCAAGAATCCACCCACCTAAAAGCACACATTTGTTAAGTCTTTGACTGATCAGACTGGCTTCATTCACAGTGTTGTCTGACTCTGTGCAAAAGTTGATTCCACATCTCGTAAAGTCACTCTTTTTACGTTTTCCACAGTCTCGCCTTTATTACAAAGCTCTGGAAAGTGTAGCTCGATGACATGAGTTTATTCTGTCTTGCTTCAAGCCAACACTTGTCATGCCCACAAATGTTGACTGTAAAGAGTGCAAGGTTATTTTTAGAGCGACGTTGAGTGAACAGGCTGAGTGAAGGTGTTGCGCGGGATCACATAATGAAATTCTTCTGGTTCTTCTTTCTCCCTAAGGTTAGGAGGTTATACAAGGACATCTGGTTGACCCGCTGAACCAGCACACCACCCAACATGATCAGGCCATCGCTTACTGCCATCTGCCTCGGTAACACGCCCCCTCCAAAATGTCTCTTCCTGTCTCGCTCATTTCTCTGTGTAGTTTCCTTTCTCTTGAAACACAAACTCCCTGCATGGGTACACTGTTTTTTATATCATTCTTAATGAGCGTGTTTCCTTAATACCTTTGGTACTCATTCCATCAGCGTCCATGTTTCCTGTATAGCAGTGCCAATGAACACAAACATCACACAAACCCTACCATGTGAAATCTTCTGTGTACAGTAAACACTTTGATAATTATGTGATTTTGTCTGCGATTACGTGAATCTCCCTAGCTTATTTCTCCTTTCCCCGCAGCCCTCCTTCTGTCCTGCGCGCACTCGGCCAAGCCAAATGGATCAAAGAACAAGAAGCCAAAGCAAGGTAGACATCATAAACAAACCCAGCCTATAATCTCTGTGTCAGTCCCACTATTATGTCTCTATTAGCTCTCTCGCTTGCAAGTTTGCAGTCAGTTCATTTTTAATTCACTCAGCTAAAAATTTTAATTCACTTTGTGCATACAGCCTAAAACCGCAAGAGACTTTGTTCACATTAGTTTCTGTATAGACCTAGTTCAAAAACCTGACGGTAAAACATTTGTGCATGTTAAGGGACTTCCTCACTTGATCAAAGTGAAGGTGAGTTGATTCCAACTAGGCCTGAACAATAAATCGAAACATCATCAATCGCAGGAGCTGCAAAAAAAAGATAAAATGTGCGACAAGAACAAGAACGCCATCAAAAATCACATTGTCATCATTTTAAAAATCTTTTTTTCCAGTGAAAATGATAATTATGAGGCAAAAAATGATTATTCCCATTAAAATAATGAATCATATTGCATTGTAGTATCTGTCAAAATATTTGCAATGTGATTTTTTTTTTTTTAACCATACAATTCAGGCCTAACCCCAGCCTTGTGCTATTGTACCTCTTTGCTGCAGTTGTTCCAGCCATTGAGTGTGATGTCAGAGCTGGAAAGATCAACCTTCCTGAGTTCATAGTGAAGTGTCCAGCCCACTGTAAGGAGACCAAGCAGCAAGTGTATGGGACTGGAGTGTTTGCCTCCATCTCCAGCATCTGCAACGCAGCGATCCACAGGTGCAGTTCTAGACTGTGAACCAAAATGAGAAATGTGATATGCTCCCCAGAAAAGATTTTATTAAAATACTCTATAAGTCAACTGTGGTCCTGAGGGAAGGGTGAGTTTGCAAGACAAGTCCTTGTTCTTCTACGCTGCCGCAATGTACACCGCCTGAAAAGCTCCTGTGGAACGTCTTTGTAGTCGTAATTTTCCCCCCCTATTGTACCAGTGGCAAAGCTTTGCCTCAGTGATATTAATTTTTTGATCAAACAATCCCAACAAAGATTTTGTGTCCACAGCGGGGTGATCACGAACACAGGGGGGAAGGTGATTGTGAGGAAGATGGCCGGGCAGAACATCTACAAGGGCACCAATTCCAACGGAGTGCGCTCGCTCTCTCTGCCCAAGTGGAGGGAATCATTTGTTGTCTCAGGTATTAAACTCAGGAATACAGTGCGAACTGCAGCGCCTTAAAGTTATTCCCTCAGCCTTCATTTAGTTCTGTGTTTCAGTGGGGAAGCCAAAGAAAGGAGTGATCTACCCATCTACCCTGGACTACACCCCTTCAAGACCAACCTACGTGAAAACAAGTAAGAAGGGGGTTGTTCTGAGAAGGATTTTTCCCCCCCATAATAATATGCATTGGAGTGCTAAATGTAGCCTGTCTCGGTTGATGGATGGATGCTTAGTGTTTCACAAAGAGGTTATGAGATAAACTCCTGTCACTGCTCAAAGATCCCATGATTGGCTGAGGCATTCTGAAGCCTACTATGGTTGAGTGAGGAGCCGGAGCGCTGCAGTCCGGTGAAGAATGTGAAGAATGTACGGCAACACAGCAGTTACAGTAGACGCTCTTCCTCCCGATCCATCCATCGTGTACAGTTCCGTCTTCGTCTGTCCTCTCCTTTCAGGTCAAAAGGAGGCCAAAGCTCCGGTAGCCACCACAGCGCTGCCTGTGACGACAGCACCTGAACCCACCACCACCGCAGCACCCGAACCCC
>OMLB01005213.1:1249-25645 GCA_900302555.1 Myripristis jacobus
TGCGCACACACACACACACACACACACACACCCCCCCACACACACACACATACACACGCAGAGACCTTATCCTCCTCTGACCAGTCACAGCCCCTTCTCACATCTCCATATCCCAAACCTCATTAAACTCTTATCCCCTACCCCACCTTGTGGCACCATAATGGGTTGCCCTGCCCCCTCTGCTCTCTCACACTAATAAAATATATCATTGGGGCTCAATTTATCATAATGCAGATGCCCTTGGGTAACCCTGGGGGGTTCTGGACCAGTGAACCTCACAAGAAAAAAAGAGGATGGGAGGGATGCTCAGGGGTGTTAGCTGACTGTCAGGTGCTTTACCTGTCAAAAATGAGGGAGGTGAGTGAGGCTTTATGAGGTGTTTCACAGTGCTGGGGCACAGAGGGAGCAGGCTCAAGAGGATGACAGTTGTCCAGAACAGAAACATGTGATTTGACAAGTTTGATGTGCATTGTAATTATGTTGGGGGCCTGCTGCCTTATGATATTGGTGCATATTTGCAGTCTAGCAAGACTGGAAAAAATATAATAAAATGAATAATGCATAGAATATCAACCAAAGCAGACAATGCAAGGCCTAATGAGGGGGGCTGAGCACCCAGGCCTAGAAGCTTCTAAAAAAAATAATGTTTGTGCACAAAAACAGATAAACAATTTCAGCAGAACCTGCGAGGATGTCTGTACAAAGCAGGCAAACTCAAAATGCTGTGGTATTCCTCAAAGGCAGTGAGTGAGGTTGAATATAGGATGAGATAAAACACTTACTCTGCACGATTTACCGGACAGCTTTTTCGTCAGGTCATATTTTCGTTTTAATTCTTTGAGTAGCTGCTCCAGGTGACTCTTCTCCTCCTTGCCGGTGTAGTCCGGGTCCAGGAGCACATAGGCCCGCCAGTTGGCAGAGTCGAACCCCCAGTGGACTGTCCGGTTCTCAAGTCTCTTGTGACTGTGGACCACAAACTTGTGAGGCGGGTACATGAGCCTGCAGTCCATACACTGGATGCATGCGGCGCCGGGGCTGGTGTACAGTTCCGGGACAAACAAACCTTTACACCGGCCAAAACATTCATGATACACTTTGAAGCTTTTCTCTGTTCGCTCCAACTCCAGGGAGCCCACCAACTCCTTGTTGCAGTGAGGAGGGTAAGTACCACCGTAGATAAGAGCGTTGCAGAGGCGCTCAGCATCCGTCTGAGTGATCAGTCCGCAGGACGGAGCCGAGAAGGGCAGGATACCCACGACTTTGAGGATCTCCAGCTGGTCTGCCGTGCACCGGGAGCAGTAAATGTGCAAGTCGTCGCAGACCGAGTTGATCTGCTGGAGGGAAAAATCCCGCAGGACGCTGTTGAGAATCTGCGGCAGGCACAGCCGCTTCTCCCCGCCGACTACGAAGCAGGAGATGGGCTCCCGCTCTAGGACCGTTTCGCACCTCTCCGTGGAGCGGTCAGATGGGATGAAAAGCGGTCCGGACATTACCGGAGGGGTCTGGGCGGGCAGGCTGAGCATCATTTCTGCGGATTTTCCTTCTTTATTGAAGAGGATATCCTGGTGCCACCGAGCGGAGAACGCCGCCGGTCCGCCGAGAGAGCGCATGGAACTCAAATGAAACTGCTTCAGAGTTTGTTGAAGTCCGGGATGGGGTTGAAAGCTCGTACCCTCCATGTTTTCACCAGTTAGAAAAGAGAGTTCACAACTCAGAATGAGAGCTCAAAATGATTAATCCGATCAGATGTCCTCAGCATCCGGCAATACACCCAGCAAAGCGTCCGGTAAAGCACATTTCCATGTCACTGGAGAAGGTTCCCAATGCGTCCATTCAGAAAATCTAACACTCGTGAATTCATAGGGACTGTTCTTGACAACAGTCACGATTAAAGTAGATAAGTCCTCGATTGGAAACTCGTAGGTGAGTAATATCCAACGCACAACCACTGGGTACTGTGTTTCAATGCGCTCTGCTGCGGTTTTACGCACTCGTAATGTGCGCCCGAAATATGCCTCGTCTGCGCAGTCTGGCGTACTCTCACTGTCTGTCTCCCTCCCTCTCTCGATGTGTGAGTCTCTCTCTCTCTCTCTCTCTCTCTCTCTCTCTCTCTCTCGCTCTCTCTCTCTATCTCTCTCGCCCTCTCTGTTTGTTTGTGTCTGGTTCAGTCATTGAATCCCAGCCAGGAATGTGACTGACTCCCCGGGCTGGCTCTTCCCACAGCCAGCTATCCCTCCCTCCGCTACATGGCAGCTGCAGAAAGAAAAAAAAATCCCTCTGAGCTGAAACAAGATGAAATGGGCTGGTGGGAAACTAGAGTTGGAGAAAATATAGTTAAAGATAATTGATTGTGGATAACATCATCCACCGATAAAAACATGTTCCTGTAAAAATGACAATACTAACAAACTTTGATACCGCAAAACGTCAAAAAGTGCAGATTTATGACAGCAGTAGCATACTTTTTTCCTTTTTTAAATAAATAAAACGTTTCTCTTGAACGTGTGAAAAATAGCCGGCCAACAGCAGGGCTATGTAGGCTGTCTCAGCTTTGTTAATGGTTAGCCTCATTGTTTTCATAACAAAAGTGAAACAAAATCCCACTTTCCTCTTTCTCTTTTTTTTTTTTTTTTACTAGTTGCGCACTGAGCTACCAAAAAAAAAAAAAACCAACCAGAAACAAAAAACTGATGAACTGTGCAAAAGCTCTGCGGGGATAGATAGATAGATAGATAGATAGATAGATAGATGACCAATATCAGCCTTACAGCTAATAAGAAATAACGGGTAACGTTAGTGAGGCTGGCCATTTAATTTATAAAAAGGTACAAAATTAATGGATTTTAATTAAAGGTGTAGAATTCACACCGCTGCGTTTATATATTACGCATATTTACAGCTCAGTCTAAAGATTATATAGACTAATATTTAGCATTCAGCCACTGTATTTTGTCCAGACATGCGGCCTGTTTATGGTTACCAGAAAGATTTTGCTCAAAGATACAATTACACAGGCACAAAGATCACTCAACACCTATGAATTTGAGCTAAGGTTTGATTTCCTTCACCACTGGAGGGTGCTAAGTAGCAGCGAATGAGTGTTGAGAGGAAGGAATTCAAATAACTATTAGGTATAATTACAGGAGTGATTAAGAACCATAATTACAATGGCAAAAAGGGATATGTAGCTTAGAAGATGACAAGAGGCTCTTTATTATAATTATACACGGAATGTCTGCTCTGGTGACACAAAACAACAGCGACAGAGCCAACAACTATGTTAAATTTTATTAATGCACTTACAAGAGAATATTCGTCTCTTTAACAATAAATACATCAGCTAACAGTATGCAATTAATTAAAAAAACAATAAAAAAGTGGAACAGTGTCTTCTTGGAGTGTGTTAGTGTCAAAGCACGTCTTGGTGTAGCTTTGATTACAGGTGACTGACGCATACAGTAGGCGTGTAGTTTACTCTGCATTCATTATGTATACTCGTAAGGTATTACAGTTGCTTAAAAAAGAAATAAAAGTTCCAGCAGAATTTATTTTCATCTACATTTCACAGTGAAAATATAGAATCTTCAAATGATCCTAACTGAATATATATATGTTTTTGCCAGCTTTTACAAATATTACAACATATTCTAAGACCATTGAACATTCAGCGATACAAGTCTTTTGAGGGGGTCTGTTAGGAAAAATACAATATTGCATACTGCGCTCCCTACTGAAATCCCAATGTTCCATCCAATACCAGAAAACACAAATATTTACCTCGTGTCAATATTCCATACAGTGAATTTATGTAGTGTTTCCTTTCTTTGACAATTCACATTACCCATGATCCAGAAACCATTTTTCGTTGTCTGTTAATAAGAAAGACAGCTGAAATGAGCCTCTTAAAAGCAGAGACATTAAAAAAAGAAAGAAAAACATAGAAAAAGTAGACTAACATTCACATAACAGGTCTAAAAATTCATAAATCCTTGTCCTCAGTGTGTTTTTGTCAGATATACAAAACATAAAAAGGTAGTATATCTGTTAATTACAAATGTCTATACCACAGTTGTCCCAGTTACCCCACTTTCCTTGAATTACCATACATAATGTCCAATATACTGGCAACATTCACAACTAATAAGTATCAATATACATCAATTTTAACAATACCATTAATTAATTAATAATGGGAAAAAAAATAAAATAAGAATAAAAAGGGATGTACAGCATTTTTTGCTACGCCAATCTGGACTCACACCACTTCACGACATCCATCACCCAGCCCACACTGCTAACCCGCTTCCCAACCTTCAAAATGAGTTTCACAAATGCTGTCATTAGTCTGCCTGATCCAGAGATATTTTCATGAATCAAAAGACAGAAAAACAGTTGAAGATAAGAAGGAGGCACTACCCTAATTCAGGCATCTTATCTTCATACTGTGGTGGTGGAGTGATTGGTTCAATGGTTACTGGGTTCTGTGTGGGGCTGCGGATGTGAAGCCGGAAGTCCTTCAGGTGCAGTTTGTCTGACTTGATCCTTCGAACCCGGAGAGGCCGCAGTATGCGGCTGGCCCGGCTGCTGCTGCGGGTGGGCTGGTTGGGGTTGGCTGCAGGGCCGGGCTCAGCTGGAGGCTCAGCTGCAGACGGAGCAGGAGTGGGTGTGGGAGTGGGAGTGGTTGTGGCTGTGGGGTCGGTGGGAGGTGCTTCCTCAGTGGGGTCGTTAGTGGGTTCTGTGCCCTCATTTTCCACGGCTGCAATGATGTCCTCGTAGGACGGCAGCTGGGAGGTGCTTTGTCGTAGGTTGCTCTGGCGGACTGGATAGTCACCACTGCCAATGACTTCCTCGTAGCTAGGCACACTGTATGTAGGTTGATCCTCAGGTCTAGAAAAAGAATATACAAGCCCAACATAAAAGGACAATGAGACAGCACAAAATAAAACAAGCTTCACAGCCATGAGTACATCTAAATAATCATAAAATACAACAATCGATTTTGATTTGAACTTTAGTTTTAGTCTTCTCTTGGAATTGTTTTTTTCTTAAAATCAGATTTTATTCATTTATTCTACATTAGTCTTGATCAAGTTTGTCAAGGGCTCACCACCTCCTCGGCTCCATCAATACTATTGACTATTGTCAATACTTGATCATTTGTTCACCTTCTGAAAACCTAACACACCCATTTTCAATTTTATTAGCTGTGTTGTTTACATCATGCCAGTTTCAGGCTGACA
This sequence comes from Myripristis jacobus, assembly GCA_900302555.1. Taxonomy (NCBI): domain Eukaryota; kingdom Metazoa; phylum Chordata; class Actinopteri; order Holocentriformes; family Holocentridae; genus Myripristis; species Myripristis jacobus. The sequence continues at coordinate 6,490 of OMLB01005213.1, forward strand.
TGTTTTTACTCTTGTATGGTTTTCAATCTTAAAAAGGTAGATAAAGGTAGGTAAAAGGAGTTGAATTATAATATTCAAAGTGTTACAGTATTAAGTTCTCAACGTGGTGTACGGAAATGAAACGATAAATCAGAAGACAATGCATTTTTGAAAAGTTCAAAAAAAGTTCAAATAGAAGTGGTATTCATCATCTTGATGCTCTGAACCTAAAGGTTAACTGGAGATGCAGCTCAGCACTGTGACACTTTATTCTTGTCATAAATTTGTAATAAATATTGTGTTTTGGTTAAGCACGTTTTTATTCATTCATTCATTTATTTAGCGTGCATGAGGGTTAGAACATGATGATGGAAGTACATGATGGCCATTCCCATGCTCAACTATGTGTCATAAGTTGTTTCAGAAATTTGTTGGGTTGATTGCATTTGTTACACAGACTTGGTGCAAAAGTTAACCATATTGACCAGTTGAGAAATAATAAAAATGGCCAAAAATCCCTCCAAAATAGCATGTTTAGACACTCAGACCTTGAGGAACACCATAGAAAAAGTCATACTGTCATTTGGTGTCAAAAACTTCTGCCAGTTGGAGCTTTTTGTAACAACTGCATTTTTATGAGATTTGGTAGCATTCTGTTCTGGAAATTGCTCTGATTTTAATTTTTGTTTTCACAGAGGAACTTGTTAATGTCATTTTTTTTTGTCATGAAAGAAAGGTTAGTCAATGCCTATTTTACTGTCCAAAAAAATCGGTTGGCAAAATCAACACTGACTTGAACTTTACAGGATTTGAAGTACATCGTATACAATGATGTGACTTGAGAGTCAGCAGCACTCACGTCTCTTCCTGCTCCCCAGCCACATGGTCCATGTAGGGGACTCCCGTTGCCACCGGCTGTCTACTTCTCTCACGTGCCTTCCGCTTATTTCTCACCCCTAAGCAAATGGACAAGAGCAGAATGGCGGTCCCCACTCCAACCAGCACCAAGGCCACTGACGAGGACTTAAAGCCGTCTGTATTGCCCTCCTCTTCGTCGCTGCTCCCTGGCTCGATGGGGTCGGGGTTTCCTGTGGCAGTTGAGTTGTCCGAGGCCGCTCCGTCCAGAGGCATCACAGTCCACACAATCATGACAATGCCCAGAGCAATGAGTCCGACTCCCAGGGCACACAGGGCATAGTGTGCCCCTGAACCGCCATCCCCCGAGCTGGACGATCTGTTGGGAGGGCGATCCTGACTCCCACATAGACCCCGACTGGAACACATCCCTAAAGGTCAAACCAGAAGTGAGAGGAGCATCAGTACAATGAAAACAGAAAACTGAGATGGGGCTGAGGCAGGCCTGTAATGCCAGTTCTACCCCCTATGCCAACTCTGATGGTAACCAGGGAGCTAGTTAGCTATCTTCCTTTCATTCTGTTTTTTTATTCTTTAGCATGCATGGCTCTTTGAAGACTACTTTTTTTTTTTTGATTCAGTACAAATGCTAACAACTGTTGTATAAAAGTCACACTGAGTCATGCTGAGGATGTTCCTCACGGTGTGGATGGGTACAAAGGTTATGCCAGACAAGGCTGAGCTGAGTAAATAACACCCTCTCGGATATTACTGCTATGGTAAATATAATGACAATGAAAACATTTGTGGTACAGAGCTCCGGGTGTTTAGATGGACTCCTGCATTCAAAGGTGACTACATTAATCTTTGTTTGGGTAACCTGGTCAGTATAATTGTACCAACTGTAAACAGCACTCATGCTGCATCCTCGGGACTGTTAGTTAGTAAGACGTGAATCTGATTCACCTGAACTGAAAAAGTCGTAGAACTACAACATTTCTATGCAGTAGAAGATGAAATACACCACCAGGAATTCTGAAAGCTAGGCTCTCTTTGCAAATGAGGGCTTGCTAAATGATGGCTTTTCTAGTTAGAGATTAAAGTAGAAAAAAAAAAGCGATGATTACTTTTGGGAGTGTCACAGGAGCGAGAGAACAGGTTATGACAAATTGTAAACACAAGTTCTGACTTGAACTGGAGAGTGTTTCATTGAAAGGAATGACTCATCCGCAAAGAATGGAGTAACACAAAACTTACCTATGATAGTACTAGGAAGCATGACTGTAGTTAAAATACAAGTTGCCAAAAGGAGCGCAATACATTTTTTAAAGAGCCATATAAAATGGGTGAATGTAATACATAACCTAATGCACAGTGCTTATTTCATTACTGAACAATAATCACGCTCACTTCAGTTTAAGTGCTGAGACTAAATAACCCATCAGCCCAACCTATTTAAGTTTGTGTTGTGTGGGATCTGCAAATTTTCAAATCCAAGCTGAATTCTTGTGGTAATGAGTCATTTATATTTGCCTGAAGTGTTCCCAAGTTCATAATACCAAGACTGTGAAGACACAAACGTCAGGGAGCTTTTGGCCTCTTGGATGGTTGGACTGTTAACTGTCTGAACTGAGGGGTATAGGAAGTGCCAGCGACTGAACAAAATCAGGACGTCCTACGGTCACCGCCAGGAGGTCCAGTGCATCAGGACCCCGGTTCAGTCCATGACGAGACGCTGTGTTGCCTGCTGTGGACGCCTGAGGGGGCTGGATACGCTCCTTAGCTCAGAGGAAGTCATTCAATCAAGAAATTTAACTAGTGGGGTGATTTCAAACATCATGATTTTTTTCCCCATCTCATGCTGTTTTCAATTAGGACCCCCTACTTCAGTCTGGATCTGCAGTCACCAACTGTCAAAATTTTTATTGGGTATTCTTCACAAACTGTTTGCACAAATGCTTAACACTGTGAACTGATAAAATATCACATTGGTAAAGAGATATCTGCAATATGCTCAAAGGTGTGTTTCTTTTAGAGGTCTGTGTATAAATATATATATCAGTCTGGCAGACATGCAACATGAATTACAAAATTAACAATGTTTTACAGTGTATTAGTTTAAAATGCTAGATTTATGCATGCAGTATACTCAGTGACCATTTTGTTAGGTATTCTACACCCAACAAATGATTTGTAGGATTGGGTAGTGACACTTTTTCACACCACACAGTGATCATCGTTGCTGATTCGGTGGTTTCACAAAGTTAATTCAAATTTTGTGGTGGCACATCGATACCACTAACATGTTCCATCTCATCCTAACGGCGCTCTGTTGGGTTGAGATCTGAAGGCTGCACATGCAAGCGGAGTAAACTGAAGTCCCTGTGATGATCCTGGAGCCATCCTGACACAATCATGCATCATCCTGCTGGAAGTGTTCATTTGAAAAAGGGCACGCTGGCCATGAAGGGACACACCTGCTTAGCCGCAATGTTTAAGCATGCTGTGGCATTCAAACAATGCTTAATTGGTACCAAGGGACACTGAAAATATTCTCCACAGCATGATCCCCCCCACCAGCAGCCTGTCATATTGATATCAGGCAGGATGGAGCCAGAGATTCTCTAGGAAAAAAAATATTCTACCCTCTGCAGTGAGAGCAAAGTGCAGCTGTAAGGCTTTTGACCAAATCGAAGAGACAGGAAGCTGTTGTCACATTATGCCTATCTATGCACCAATTCACTGGCTGTGTGTCTTTTAGGATTGATTTTAGGATTTTACTGATTACCTTTTAAGTCATTACATGGTAAGATCTTCAGGCATCTGATGGTTGCAAAGTCCGCGCTTAGGGCTGGGCAATATATCAATACTACATCAATATTGTGACATGATAACAGGATACTGTCTGGGACTTTTGATACAGTAATATCATGATATGGCAGGAATGTTGTCTTTTCCTGGTTTTGAGGGCTGAACCACAATAAAAGGGATGCATTTTTCTGATCTTATTTATTCTAGTTGTTCTATTATTTATCTTTATCTTCTTGGTCACCACATCCACATTAGTAAAGACTGTTAATCAAAATCTTGTATGTGTAAATAACTTATTAACACCCCAGCAGGAATCTCTACAATACAGTCATAGTATTGAAGTCTTTGATTTTGTCCATATCACCAAACCCGATCCAGGGTGAATTCTAAGCAAAATCAGCATCTTCCTTAAATCATATCTTAAAAGCACTTGAATCAACTAGGAAGCTTAAATTTATATTCGTTTCATGATTTTAATTTTGCTGTATTTTATGATACCTGACATTTATTTTTCTACACTTAATTGTTGCTATCAGCTTTATGCAATGCATTTATAGCTAAATGCTTTTTTTTATTTTGTGTTACTGCCTTTTTTTTTTTTTACTGCTCTGTCACCATTTTCATCTTGCTGGGAAGCACAAATGGCTGATTAACCTTTTACCCACACTTTGTAGTGCAGCCTTGATGCCTAAGATGCTGGGATCAGTGCATCTGGTACAAATGACTGTACAACATTCAACACTGCTGTTGCAATGTTGCAATGTTGTCAGCTCTGCTTACAGACCGTGCAACATTGCTGTGTGATGACAGTTCTCGCCACTGAGCCACCATGCCACCCAGCTTTATATTTATGCTTTATCTGTATGTCACTCACTGTGTGGAAGAATGAGAAGTTAGTATAAATGGAAGGGTACTTAATATGGACATCACAAAGGATATACTGTAGGTAAACATCTGTATTGGTCCAGTGTGCTTACATACAAAAAACAACAAAACATGATAGTTTGCAGTATAACCAACTATCAGCTTACTGTGTGATTTTATTGTCACAATGTGGCATGTGGCACCTATGATGCAGTCACTAAATACCATAAAGTTAGATTTATTATGATTCTTTATGCTTTTTTTTAATGCTACTACAAGGTGGAAAATTAGCCTACTGACATGCTATCAAACCTGGATGCAAATACACAGCAGAATGATATGATGATCCCCTGGGAAAAAGCAAGATCCGTCAGACTGACCACAACATACATCTGCATCTTGAATTGTTATGTGGACCACACAGAATAAGAACCTACACTGCAAAAATCACATGCACAAATGGTGCAGTGGACACAAAGCTAATTGTTACGGCCATGTTCTAACACAACTTTGCTTTGGTTACTTCTGCTCTTGGAGGGACAAAGTCTTTCAGCCTGAGTGATGTGTGTGAATCCAGGCTGGAGGGCAGACAGCTGAGGTGACCCTGTGATAAATGACCTGCACCTCTGCTGGTGACTACACAAGCTGACAGAGGGAAACATGCTGCTCTAACAAAGTATGAACCTGTTGGTTGAGTATTTTTTAACCCTGGTTCAACAAAATTCACAAGCTGAAAATGGTTTTCATAGTTTCTATATAAAAAAAAATCCCTTTGAGCTGGGGTTAGTACAAAATGTTACAGGTAACAAAGTATCACCTAATAACAGGATGAATGGAGAAACATCCCTAACAGGTGAATCTGAGTAATCTTAACATTAGATCATACAGGACTATGCATAAAGCAGTGGCTCTCACAACCCAGAGTAACCTACATCTCTTTGTTTAGATTTCAGCAGGTAGGATTTGCACTCACCTGGTGCATATCAGGCCCTTATTAGATGGCCAGAATGAAAACCAGCAGGGATCTGATTCCCAGGGACCAGGACTGAGAACCACTGGCTGAATGTCAGCATTTTGGATCTATGCCCAAACACTATTCCAGCCCATCCCACAGCACACCCTGCCCTGCTGGTTCATTTGCCTGCGACTGACACAGAAATAATGGGATGGGCTGGGAAGCCTCGTACTATCAGCGGCTCCATGCTTTATGCACATGGTTCAACGAATCTGGAAACGCTTCATATTTCTGGGCAAAAAACACAACATGACACCTTTATGTGGGGTAAAAGCAAATTTGTGTTGCCTTTCTGCGGCGGGTTTCTTTATTGCTTGTGTCTCAGCTTCACATAAAGTGTCTCTCTTAACTGAAATAAATCTTTTGAAGATACAACGCTAAAGCTTGCATCAGCAAACTGCGAATTTGTCCTCCAGTGCTTTGCTATTCTGTGTCGGCGCCTGTGTACGCACAGACTGAGTTCGCTGCAAAAACACCAAACATAAAACACACAACGACACTATAACCTGTGATTTGTATACATGTTGGCCACTTTGGCTCTTTCTGCCAAACCAGAGAAATATTATTTGCACACAAGAGTGACTAAAAACCGTGTCTGTCATGTTGCCAGCGCCTTCATTGTTTGTGAAGTAGGAAGGGACCTCAGAGGGAGGACCTGTCCCCTGAGGGAAGGTGCCACAGTGGGCTTCAGCTTCCACATATGGACACCACTCTGCATTAACAACAAATATATACGAGTATGTGGCGTGACAAAGCACAGGTGACCTCAAACTGAGCGCTAAAGTCCTCTCCTGTGTGTGTGTGTAAAGTATTGAGGTGGTGTCGCAGAGGCCTTACCTGTTCACCGCTCAAAGCCCAAGGACTTCCCTCTTCATCGATGTGCTACCTGATTGACGCAGGTGTTTCCAGGAAGATAAGACGGAAAGACACAAAACTTAAACATAAAGACGACTCTGACAGCGCGGCCACAGAGGTTGTCCTTTTAAATCACAGGCTGTATTTTTTTTTTGGTTTCTTCAAAATGTTCACCGTTACAGGTAACAGAGAGGAACTTTGTCCAACTCCAGCCGGAGAAGCAGCCTCCCCTCCGCGGCTGTAAAGTGTGTGGCCTGTCTCCCCCTTGGTCCTAGCGCTGCCCGGCTTTCACACGGTCAGCGCCACGTTCAGCTGTTCAATTTCACCTTTGATGAATAACATAATATAAACCGTAAAATGGTGGTACTAATAAAGGAAAAATATTCATTTGATATATTATTCATTTTCGGGTTTTAATCTAAACATAATTAAAAATGTATCTTAAATAGAGACCTCTTGCCAACCCGTGCTACTAACTGTGATCCGTGCAAGAGAAGACCAGCTGTTGTGACGCTGCAGTTCAAAGTAACTTTATTCAGTCTTTGTTCTGCAGCAGGGCAGAGATTACATGCTAGATTGTCTCACTAATATGTCTACTTTCTGTCAGTGCCAAGTCTGTATTGTCCTTACGCTGGTTTTCAATAATAATAATAAAAAAAGTGTAAAACAAGAAACAAAGAAGAAACAAGAAGGCCCTTTCTATTTCTGATGGCATCACCATAAAAGAGTCATTTGATGAGTTATTTGATCACAAAATTCAATCAGAGCTGGGAATCTTATGTTGGATAGTTGTGTTGGAAAGTTACAATAACAAACATGAAAGATGCAAGCTGTTGTTGGCGCTGAGTAGTATGAGAATGTTTTGAAAATGAAGACGTGTTGCACGCAACCTCAAAACAACCTGGTTTGAAAGCTGATTTTAACTCACAACACTGGTTTTAATAATCATGCATCTTTTCTGCAAAGCAAAAAAGTAATGAAAATGTCATTGGACGAGACGATCTGGTGATGTCATAGGTCTATTTAATGTTGGACTACATGAAAAGTTATGACAGCTTAGTAGGAAGAGAGAAGAGAGAACATGTCAACTCTAACATAATGGATCTCCTCCTTCTCTGCTTATGCAAGTCTGAACTGGTCTAGTCTTCCCGCTTCGACAGCTTGAACTGTAGCCGGTTGACAAGTTGTTGTGCTGGTGGCTGGAGACGCCCACAGTCACTGTCAAACCTGTTTTCCACTGGTTAAGTTTACCTCAGGGTCTTCGCTGCACACAGTATGGTTCTCAGTCCAAGTGGTGGAGTTTCATGTGCGTTTCATGCTCAGCGACAGTAGACTTCATACATTTGTGTCTTATAAAACATGATCAAACTGTACAAAGATGTCCCATTACATTCTGGCCATTGGTGTTGCATTTTTGTCCATTCAGTGCTCATGTAAAGTAAAACTGGACAACATTTCCTTAAATACAACACATTATAATCACTCTGAAAAAGCAAACCAATATTTTGCAATACTTTTATCTACATATTATCCACTAGAATGATTAATTTATGAGTAAAAGCTTGTTAACATTTACATTCAAATGAAAATGAATCAATTAAACATGACACTGATCAAAAGATAGACTGTTAAAGTTATTTGAATGTACAGTACAAGAGCTAAAGATTGTCCTGCGTGCTATAGAGTTTGCAGTTGTGTCTTGCTGATGGAGGCTTGATGGAAAAGTAAATAAACGGCAGGCATTGCACCTCTCAGTAATGTCGGCCCCATTTCAGCAAAGACAAAGCTCTGCTATGATATTTGGAATATTCCGCTGTCCCACATGTCTAAATCTCATATCAGATGCTGCTGGCCTAACCTAAGGCCAGCCATCTATCACAGTAATCAATGTGATGATAAACTCGCATGGAAGCTTGAGAATTATGTCCAAGAGCCAAAGAAGGTGGAGGGCATCTGTTGCTGATTTGAGTCTGGAAACTCGGGCTAGCCTCCCTGCCATGCATGGCAAGGTGGTGGCTAAATCTGAGGTACATGAAAGAGAATTCAGACAACAAAGACTGCAGATCTGCTCAGCAGAGTAACAACTGATATGTATCTCTATGGCGAAAGCACATCATTTTCACTTTTTTTTATAAGAACTGCACCAGAATTCTTCACTGAATTATGGAGCTCATATGTGCAACATGATGCTGTATTACATCAGTAAAGAAAGTCTGCTGACAAGTGGAAATCATGTTAACAGAGTGCTATAAAGATAATATAAATATGAGCTTTAATAAAAGATCCTTTTCAGATAAACGATCAAAGGAGAATAGCATTGAATTTAATTTTAACAGGTTATGCTTAAACCTTTTCACCTACTGTATGTTGCAAGTGTGATGAGTTAAAAACCAGCTCACATTTAGTGGGTATTGAGTATCATAATAAAAAATCATTTGGATATTAAAAAGGAAAAAAAAATTAAACATATGCATCAGCAAAATCAGTCCCCTCTTCATTATAAGTACAGTAGCTCTAGGCGGTTCATCACATCAAAATTTAATTTTGGTTCTTTTTGGAAGAAAGTTGGTCATGCTGATGGATTTTTATTGCCTGTCTTATCAAAGAATAATATATCTGCATTCTTAAATTGAGTGGTATAACCCTTGAAGTCAACTTATCTATCAATTTGTTTTAAGTCCAACGATGAAATTCCCTCAGTAGTAAACAACAATAGAACAATAACAAATGTAAACAATGACAACAATGTCAGTTGAAGTGTGAGCGATGCTGATGGCCGAGGCTGCTTCAGACGTTGGTGATTTCCACACTCTTGTAAGTGTGCATCGGGCTCCCCTTGGTCCTGGGCACGGCCTGCACTCGGGCCTCTCTGGGCAGAGACCCGCAGCTGCCATGGAAACCCAAACCCCGCTCCACCGACTGGCTGTTTGCGTGTAACCGCAAAGGGCTCTGGAAAAACGGAGAGGCATAAACCAAAAGGTGTTTCCTTGAAGACTTTCGGTCCAAAATGACTCATTAACTATTTGAAAAAGAAATGACAAACACTCTCACAAGTGAATTACTGTCATTAGAGTAAAAATCATCTTGTAATGCTCATGTGAAACCTATAAAATACAACGCAGCTCACTAGTTGAACTAGTGGTGAGTGTGCACTTGCACTTGGAATAGCACTGTTTAAATCTCAAAGCAGCTCTATGACTGATAAACTAGCTCTAATAGTGAGTTTATCCATGTTTGAATCAGTGAATACACAGTTTGATAGAAACACTGTAACCTCTACAGTAACGCAGCACTCGCAATCATATAAATTATAATTATGTTGCCAGGAATTAACACTGTACCTTGCCTGCTCTCCTCACTGACACCCTCTCCTCAGCATAGCGGTTGGCAGCGACAGGGGATTGAGAAGCACGAGCTAATGTCTCAGTTCCCTGCTCTGCATTGCTGTGAAATCAAGGCATGAAAAAACATAATTATTTATAGGCCATGTACACCATGCTACAGTTTATTGTGTGCTTTAGATGTGTTCCTCAATCATGAAATCCTTTTTTTTCTCCATATTGATTAAGAGTTAATAGTGGGCAACAAGTGTTTGGGGAGCTTTGAGTTGGTGGTATACCTGTGAGGGATGGAAAGGGACTTCATTTCTTCATACAGGTGCCGATGTAGCATGTGTTTATTGCTTGGGATGCCCAAGGCCTTGGCCATGGCGTCTGTGTCAAAGGAAGGGTCCATTGCCATCACTGCTCCATGGATTCCCTTCCCCTGAAGATTATCTGCATACTCCTAAACAACACAAGGAAAAGAGACAGGAGCTATACGGTGCATGCATATATATAGTTTCTACAAATATATTTCATATCAGGTGGCTATAAATTAAACATGTCAAGATTGTGGTCAATTGAGTATTGAAGGATGGACCAACAAATTGTTGTTGTTGTGAATGCACATAATCATACCTATACATGCTCATATGGATAATTTGTTCATATGGATAATTTGTTCAACGTTATTTTTGGCTTGTATATAGCCCATAGTTTTTATCCGTTTTCATTCAGCAGTGGCGGAGACATCAAAGCAATATAATTACCATTGATACTGAGGCAATTCTTCACTGCTGAAGAAAATGGAAACTTCTATATTTAGTATCTCGCTCCAATCTGTCCAAGAAAATGCCTGAGGAAAAGTTACACAAATAACCTCCCACCCACCTTGAGGTCTATGTCTTTGATCCACTTCATCACCCTGTGACATGTCCAAACAACAGGGTCTTGATCTTGGTGCTCACATTTTGCCCGCCACACCTGCAGGGCCTGTGGAAACACAACACACAGATAACCACGCAGGCATTAATGTGGTGGGAGCCAAGGAAAACACAAAGAGTCCAGGGAGGGATGAGGGCCTGCTCAGATAGCAGGCTACTTTGGGCTTCTGTGCGCCTCCTGCTATACATAGCATAATAAAAGTCACAGGCAATCTTGTGTGCCTTGTTTGGTCAGTCTGGTCAAGTGCAAGTGACCTGTCCTTCTTTGTTCAGCCATTATCTCATCACATACCTTGACTACCATTTGCAGTATGTTTTATTTTCCAAGGGAGCACACAGAACAGGGCAGGAAAAATAGTCAAGATATGTGGTAAAACAGAGTAGACTGTCCAAAGGTTGTCTAAGCCAGGAGTTTGAGTTATGTTGTCAGATCAAAGACTCAGATGTGCTGGGACTGAGACAAAGAGGGTAAAGAAGTTATTCCATCCTTTAATGATCACCGAGTTTAGCAAGCTGTGGTGCTACCTGGACCCTTTTAATGCACCTTACAAAAAATCTCATACTTAATGCACCTGATATTTCTATCAGATGACACTTAGTAAAGATGCACTATGGAAAATTTCAAAGGTTTTATTGAAGTGAGGACCTTTTAGACTTAACTGACAAAAAAGTGAGTCGTGCCAATGATGAGTCAAGTATATTGTTTTACTTGTGATAATTTTGGAATGAATGACTTGACTTGAATGACTTGACTTGGTATCATGGCTGTTTTAGGATCTTATCTCATCTAAATTCATGTTATCTGACCTCTTTATCAAAGTTGACCATCTGCAGGAGCTGGACTGCCAGGAGGAGGCTGGTCTGGTGAAACTGATCGCCGATGTTCAGGAATCTCTCCAGGTCTCTGCGGCTGAGAGAGTTCAGCACCCGCCCGTCCACCAGCTGACTTTGAAAGGTTTGAGAGTATTGAGGCAGCCCCACATCGCTCAGCCATGACGTCGCCACCCAGTGATGGTCCATCTCTGACGCTTTTGATAGTCTAGGGGACGATTAGAGAACACTGATCAGTGGTGCTACTTTTATTTTAATCAAGCAGTTTCTTCAGTTTCTTTAAAAACACATTGATGTGGGCATGTGTTAGCTGTTGCTCACCCTTGGTCCCCCTCAGCTTTCCTATAATCCTCAATGGCCAGTCTTAGTTTCCTGCGGTGAATGGGGTTCGTGATGCCCAATCCCAGCTCTAAATCCTCATCTGTCAGCCCTAACAGCACCTAAAGGGCAGAGATCCACAGCATTTGTCTGACATGTCCAGCACTTGAGTATGCACCCCAGCTCATCAACTCTCAATATGCCAATAAGGGGGAAAAATGGTTATTGAGCCACTTGCATGCAGAGGATGTACCTTGCCACTTTTGACGTTTTCACAGCAAGCACGGATGTACATGGGCATTCCCATGACAACCTCCATCCAGGCTTGGACTGCGCCTGCCCTCCACAGCGACATGCACGTATTTCGTGTAAGCTCCGCCTGCTGGAGGCGGTCCAGCTGATCCTCTCCATCCGACAGGCTCTGCTGTGTGAGGCTTGAGAGGCTGTCAGAGTCTGGATTGGTCAGGAGAGGTTACAGTGTAGTATAACGGAGGGGGTTCGGGGTAAAAGGGATATAGAGATCAAAATGACTTATCTGGTGACAATTCAGCTTGAAATCAGAGGGCATTAACATTAAGAGGCACACCACCTCAGTGTGCAACAATACTCAGAAACAATTTGAATCATTTTGGATGCTGAAGTACCAAGAATTTTCAAGTATACTGTATATCGACATCAGAAATACTTGTGTTTACTAGTAACAACCAGGTCACCTTGTCTGTCACCTTAGTGAAAAACAAAATACCTTTCTTTTGTCCAACCATGAGATAAAATTTCTTGCCATGGCACGACATAGCCACTAGAGGGAGCCACAATAATTCACTGGAGCTATTCTCTCTGAGTCTTTCAAAGAACCATAAGAATGGTAAAATGTTTTATCTTACAATGTTGACAAGATTACATGGTTGAGGAATGTGGATTGTAATCTTGAATGGTGCTGAAATTTAGGTTAAAAACAACTCTGTAGTTTTGAATATGAAGCATTATATCTTTCAGGAGCATGTGGTGGTTTTTGTCAGTTCTTGCTACAGTAACATAGTGCTCTACAGGTTGTTAACATACTCGGATGACTATCTGATGGTTATGAAGGGACTTTAAAGCCACTAGGATAACATATTAGAAACACAGGGATTATTCATAAAACATCATGCTCCTGCCCATTTACCACCCATTTCAAAGGCAGGGAAACACAGATTCATACTGAAACAACAAATCCAGGATGAAATCCATGTGTTTACCTGATTTGCCTCACATGCTGAGAATAAATGCTACATGCAAAATCCAACGTGTTTCCATAGTTTCCACAAAAAACAAGACAAACTAGACTTTCCCAATGGACCTGAGTGTTATGAATAATCCCCAAAGTGCAGAAACAGACAGTTGGTAATCACAGATGAGGAGTTACTCACTGGTAGGAGAGAGATGCCATTAGAAAATGGCAGAAGGAGAGGGAGAGACACGCTAGACTAGGACACAAGAACAGATTACTCATGGAACAGGAGACTACCACATATATTTAGTTACTAGTTTTATTTTCAAAATAAGATTTCATTTCAATTGTATTCATTTTTAAAATGCTAAAACCTCCTCAACCTCTGGCTGCAACAGCTGCAGCAGATAATCTCATATTTGAAGTTACCTCTTGTTCTTTAAATAAAATACTTCAATAGATTTACTCTTTTATGCAACATTTCCTAAATTACAAACCATTTAACAGATAATTGTTAGAACCACATTTGCAAGAAATGAGGAGGGGTTCTGCACAAAGCAGAACAACATCAACAACAAAACAAAAAGGGACCGTGCATTCATAATGCAACGAAATAAACTCTGGAAAAGGGGGAGTGATACGGGCAACACAGGAGCAACACAGGGTGGTGGAGATCGTTAATCTGACTGGTAATGAATGGACGTCTAACCAAAGCAGCACAGGTGATCATGCAGGTGTTTTAATGCACATTCCTTTGTCTCATATTGGCACATGTTAGGTAGCGGTCAATAGGAAATTAATCAAAGGCATAAGCAATGTTACAAGGCTAGTGCTAACAGTGGTGGAGTGGTAACAGACACCTACTTTTCAAAGATCAACTTTTTAACCTTTGGCACTTGCACATCGTTTTGACAGGATTAATCAGACATAGGGTATGAATAAATATGAATTCTTTTTTAAAAGATAATTTTGGTTTTGTGTTTTTAAATCTATTCCGTTAATCTCATCTAAGGAAGACTCAGTCGGGAACCCTGTAGGCCAGCCGTTAATTAGAGAAGATCATTACTATCTGAAACATTCATCATCACAAAATGGATCAAGAGGCTCCACATAAACACCCACAAAGCCTCCCTGCTGTCCACATTATCATACTTTGCCATCATATTACTGGGTATATATACACTGGGTATATATACTGGCTATTTATATGTATATATACTCACATGGTATTCATACCACTGGCCTGATGACAATCCTATCATAGTCTTTCACACCTCCCAGATAGCAACTTCAACCACTATTTTCAGGCCTATCACAGTTAGTATATATTTATTTTTCAAATGGAGAAACTGGAAATTAATGGGAGAATGAGGCCATTTAGGAACAATGATGTTAGTATTTGGTAGTAAACTAGAATACCAAATATCAACAATTTCACCTCCTTACAGTTAACTTTGGCTCCAGACTGACTATCTGAATATCTGTACCTTGTTTTTTTTTTTTTAACTCCATTTCCACACAGCCAATCAACTAATGACTAAGCTGGGATTAGATTCTCTTGATTTCCTCTTTACAAGTGTAATAGTAAGAAATAAGGAAGCCAAATAAGATAAGAGATAAGTAGAAATTGAGAAATCAATGTCCAAAAGCATGATAAAAGCAACTGTAAAGTAAAAAAAAAAAAAGCCAAAAGACATTTACAAGCACTAGTTGCACAGTAACTCCTATTTACATATGAACAGCAGTCCTTCAAGTCTCCAGTTGTAAAAAAAAGAAAACATTAAGACATTTGGCAGATAATACAGCATAAACATGTCTACACATAATAACCCCGCTTATATATTTATATGCATGTAAACATATATACATATGCATACATGTACATCTATAAATATATATCTAATTTACAAACATACAATTTAAGAATAATATACATGTACAGATAGCAGTCTCTCTCTGGCTTTTCTTTTGAAACGCATGCGCCCCCCAAACACACACCCGCGCACGCACATGCACACACATACACTCAAACAGGCATACACAAAATGCTCATTACCCACAGCCATCTGGATATCTACACTGACACTCACACACACACACACACACACACACTCACACACATCACCAGTCGGCATCCTCCTCTATGTAATAATCAGGGGTGGCTGTACCATCAAACAGGCCAGGGTCCAGTGACTTGCGCTGCTTGCCCCGAGCAAACACCCGTGACAGGGATCCCAGAGTCATCTTCTCCTTCTTCTTCTTACGCTTCTGGTCCTCCAGGTCCTCCATGGACTGGACCGGGCACAAGAGACAGGAGGCTCAGGTTAGCCAGTGACAAGTGACAAGTCAGCTCTTAGTCAGCATACTGAATCAAACACAAAAATGACACCATCACCAGCACTGACTTTGAAAGCAGGCAGGCTGACACCCAGCAGACCGACAGGACAGAAGGACAGACACACAGGAGAGGACGAAGGAGGAGGGGAGTACTTATAGAAAGTTGTGGAGGTGTGATTACTTGGTCGAGGGGGCCAGGCAGCTCTTACATTGCAGAGGGAGTGGGTCCGGTGGCGAGGGGAGTTGATGTCGCTGGGTGTGGATGAACGGTCCCCGTCGGCCGCCGAGGCATCAGAGATGACAGAGGGCTGGCGAGAGTGGCAGGGGCTGATCCTGACTACAGCTGGACGTAGCACACGCATACACATACACACACAAACATTGCAAAGATTCCCGTGGTGAGTGTCAGAAACCTCGAGGAAAGCCTCTGTTAGTATGATGAGCGTGTTAATGGCAGGAGAGCAACACCAAGCGAGATGGAGAGTCAAAACGGCCGAGCGGGGCTGAGCCTACCCTGTCTGTCTGTGGTGTGTCCGTGGTAGAGCGTCTGCTGGCTCTGACGGATGGCTGCGGTGAGCGGCAGGTCGGCCTGCATCACCCACTCCTGACTGCCGTTCACCACGGGCTCTGAAGGCATGGCCAAGGAGTGACGCTTTGGTACATCCTTCGTCAGCGTGGCCAGAGACTGCTTCGCCTGGGAACAGAATTTAGACATCTGTAATTTAAACACACATTCAGATGGATTCAAAAACTCACATATCCCTGCTGTCCAGTGAAAATATATCTCCATATAGCTCTAAAATGCCAAACTAAGAAAACCAAACTTCCTAACCCCAAGAGTTGTAGAAATTGCTGAAACAACAGAGGAGCAGGTAAACCCTCAAGTTATGTTTATTTATCTTACTTTATTTAATCTTTAGTTAACCAGGCAAGTTATTAAGAACAAACTCTTATTTGCAAAAGGAGATGCCTCTTGGAGGGGGGAGAGGGTAGGGACTAAAAAGAAAAATTAAAAGTTAAAAGGACATCAGCACACATCCAAATGTTTCCAACACACCCATCACATATATACAGTCACAACAAACATTAGCATTATGTAAAAGGCATGACGTCCAGCACACAAGCCTTCGTTAAAATATAAAAAAATGGATGCACTGCACAGGCTTCCATATACGATAATACCCATGAAAAGTGATACCAACTCTGATATTTACCTCAGCTAATGGAAATGGGCAACCCCACTGGGTCCATCAACAGGATATCTCAAAATCTGAATGAATGGATCTGCATAAACCTTTGTAGAAAGGTTGGTCAGAAGGCAAGGAGGAACTGATAACATTACACACCAGTTGACCAAAAGGGGCCGTGGATTCATTAAAAACCATAAAACTGTGTGTGCCTCCCACAGCAGACATGAGAAGAGGTAAACAATCTATTACTGGCCCAATCAAACAACATGGGAGCACTGGAGAGCTCATTTCTGAATTAGAAAAAAAGCACCCACCTTTTCCCAAAACTTGTTACAGCCGCAGAAGAGCAGCGCCACAACAATTACTGAGTAAATACTGAGCTGAGTGGCCACACGGTGCAGTGGTAATTGGCTAAAACGCTTAAAAAGTGGACTGAATTTGAACATGCATATCTCATGGCCCGTTTCAGGTACAGTCATTAAAATGTGTGCATCTCCTAATGTGAGACAAGCTGGTAATGAGGCATGGAAAAAACGATTAACCTTTGGAGTAAATCCAACCCGTGGACCTGGCATGCTGACAGCTGCATGTTGACTGCCAGCTAGTTTTAGACTTTAGCCATGAATAGTGTTTTGTAAGGCTGCAACTAACAAATATTTTCATTGTCATTTAGTCAGTCAGTTATTGCTTTGAGTAATCAATTAATCATTTCATCTATAAAATGTTAACACTAATGACTAATCATGCTGAATGTCAAACAACTGATAAAAGTTGATTATTTGTGTGGTAAATGATGTCGTGTGTCAGTTTATGACTGTTTGATTGGCTATGCCATTTTTTATATATTCTATATGTATCATTGTGTCTTATTTCTTATTGCTTTATCTTATTTCTTGTATGCCTGAGGAAGGTCTCTGACTGACGTCGCAGTATTTTGTGAACAAAATCAGGACATTTTGCAACGGTGAGTGGGGCTACCTCTTTTTTTGTCTATTTTTGGTATTTTGTTATTTTTGGTCCAACACGCCTGCATAGAGGCAGCTCAGGTGTGCAGAAGTTGCTCTTTCTATTTTGTAATGATATGAAACTGAGAGATGCAAATCATTCTTAACACTGGTGATGATATAATAAGCAAACGTTTGTATTCGTACTTGATAAATGACTAAAAATATCAATCGACTATCAAAATTCTAAACGATTCTAACAAAATTCTAACGATTCATTTTGGTGACTGGCTAACTGATTCATCGACTACTTGTTCAGCTCTTCTATTTTGTGTTAATATTCAACATGTATACATTTGATTTTAGTGCCCAAAAGTTATATGACTTTTGTTCTTCACCCAGAATTTTATTCTTGGCAGCCTTTGAACCAAAAGTAGACGAGAATAGAGCAGAATTCAGTAGTAAAGAAGAGAATAGAGGAGAAATGTATGCTAGTCTCTCATGGTTTTCCTTGACAGAGATACTGCTCTGGTGCTGATGTGCCAAGAAATCTTATCTGTGATGCAGCTTGATGTGAGGATCTGTGGGTGGTTGTGACTTGCAGAGGAGGGAGAGAGATTAATGACGCACAGACTGACAACTGTACCTCCAAGGGACCGACACAGCAACACAGAAAAATGCATGAATTCTCCTTCAGCCTGAAGAAAGAATTAATGCTTTGGGGAGAGCGCAAGGATGTGCAGGAGACACGGGAGAGGAGCCTAAAATGTGTGAATTTGTACACACACATTCAGAATAACTTGTTTGCCTTTACGTACTCACACGTTGCACATGTCAGATAATTAGTGCTGTAATTAATTTAGCAAAGGTGTGACTGCGTGTGCTGGATGGTTTACCATGGTGAGCTCAGCCTCCAGTTCTTTGATCCTGTTCTCCTTCATGTCCATGTGAGAGCGCAGGATGTTGGCCTGGTCCGTGGCTTCTTTGGTCTGCCTCCTCAGGTCCCACTTCTCCCTCTCCAGCATGTCCTTCTCCTTTGCCAGGGCCTTCACTGCATCCTCACTCTCCTGGGGATCACATGCATGCACACGCACACACACACACCATTAATCCCCACCAATCTCGTGAGGGCTATGCACTTTGAATGATCAATGGAGCTTCAAATTCCACATTCAAGAAGCCTCTGACAGCTATCTCTCTGTGTTATAATCTCTCTAGGAACTTTGCAGTTTTTCCTCCAAGACTTGACTGGGGAGCAAAAGGCCAGGCATGTGACGAGACTGTGAGAAAGCTTACTTTAGTGGTTTCGAAGTGGTGACAGATGGTTGCAGAAGTGTTGGCTCGAATACTGTTAGAGTTACCTTTCGGTGCTGGTCATAGTTGCGTATGAAATCTCGCAGCTGCTCCTCTCTGCTCTCGAGTGTGGTGTATAGCTGCTGCATCTGACTCACCAAGTCTGCCTTCTCCACCTTTAGACGCTTGCGGTCTGCTTTCATAGCTGGAACACACAATCACACACACACACCCAGAAGCACATTCAGATATAGTGAGGTGTAAAGGAAAAGCCATCAAGCCAATTTTAGATATGACACTCAGGACAACAAAGTAAATGAGATCTGGTTGCCTCAATGACAGAGACCAGGCTTTACAATTACATCTGGCAGCCACTAGGTGGCACTGTGT
>OMLB01005213.1:25685-44892 GCA_900302555.1 Myripristis jacobus
AAAAAAAAAACACAGAGAAAATGATGTAATCATTTCAAAAGATATGTAGCAGGGTGCCACACATTCACCCATACATAGAGCTGTTTTGACTGCAGTGGAGACGGTGTTGACTGAGAGGTGCTGACTTCTTCATTTGCTCACCAAAACAAGCTACGGGAGATGGTGCAACTGAGGGTGCTGAATACATGTGAAAATGACAATGCCCACCTGAGACTCTGTACTCAACAGAAAAAAATGTAAGATCAGAGTCTGTACTTGTCATAACTACAAACACACATCACTCAGTAAGCATTCCCCATGTCAACGATCCTATCATTTAGCACTCAACATCCAAACCTGTTTTTCCACAGTTACACAACACAGCTCATGAGCATGCTGTCTACCACCTGTAACCCTCACAGCAGTGTGTGTGTGAGTGCGTGTTTGAGTGCAATATGTGCACATGAGCACGTACCTATGCATGTGTGTCTGCATGCATCTGTGTCTGTGTGTGTTTGTGTGTGTGTGTGTGTGTGTGTGTGTGAGGATAATAGTTGTTGGCTTGACTTTGGGATTGGGCGGATTTGTTAAAAGCGGCCACACTTGGCGACGCTACAATGACAATTCAATATCAAATAATCAGCTTGACATTCTGGTCCACATCAATAGCACACTCATATCTCAAAGCAAAGCGTCCATGTCATGATTTATAGGTTTGAAATTAAACCAAAGTGAACCTGAAGCCTACTTGGCTGCTTATCAGGGATGACACCCATTCCGGAGAATGAGTAGTGACTGTCTAAGCATGAGCGCTCATCTCTGCCTGGCCATGACATAAATAGGTGAAATAAAGCAGATTTCATTCAGTTGCAACATATCCTCACTTGATGTCAATTTAGAGAGTAAAACTTCCAACTATGGGCTTGGACAACTGTATTTGAGGGACTCTGGTGGATCAGGTAATGAGGAGGATGGGTCTGTGTCGGGTTCTGACCTTGTAAGGCCTCCTTGGCGCGGTCCAGCTCCTGCTCCTTGTCACCCAGCTGTACACGGAGCTCGGTGGCTGAGAGGAGATTGGCAGAGCAGCCACCCTGGGTCTCCTCCAGGTCCTTACTCAACATGTCCTTCATTTGCCTCAGCAGGTGCACCTCCTCTTGAAGCTGGGCCACCTCCTCGCGCAACAACACTGAGGGGAAAGAGAGAGAGTGAGAGAGAGAGAGAGAGAGAGAGAAATTAGGAATGGAGAAAATGCAAAAGAAGAATGAGGAAGCTGAGAGTAGAGGACTGGGAGAGAATAGGGAATCAGAAAAGAGGCAGGTGGGGAGTGTGGAGACTCAGAAAAACGAGGAAAGAGAAGGAGGGACATGGAGAAATCAGAAAGGAAAGCAACTGGAGACAGGGTAAGGGAGGGAAGTCAAAGAAATGGAAAAAAAAGACAAGAAAAACGGGAAGGAAGTAAAAAGAGCAGAGAGGATGGGAAGAAGGAAAGGGAGGAAGGGGTGCTCAACAGTGTGAGAAAACACAAAAACCAGAGCAGGAGGGTGAGATTGTGAAGCATATGATAATAATTACACTCAAATCAACACCTTTTTTTTTTTTTTTTCCAAGACACAGGCAAACATAGACAGCTCCCTCTAAGCTGTGGGTGTTTCAGAGATAGAGATAAATGGGGAGTGACAGACTCAGGACTGAAACTGGCAGGGGTATAGGCTAAGTGAGAGACAGCAGTTTGATGAGACTTAATAAAATATCAGCAACATGAGCTTGAGCTGCGTTCCTCGCTGCTGTGTTTTCCATCCACTGCAGAACGCCTCCCAACCCTCGGGGAAAACAGGCAGATAAACAGGAGCAAGAAACTAAGGAAACGACAAGGCGAAACTAAGAACTAGCGCACAGACATTGGTGGACACATTAACCAACACAAAAGATGGAAGAGATGATAAAGGCATGCACTATCTGTCTGTCTTCAAACACTGGATTATGAGAATTCACTCACAGCTTGAATTTTAGTCCAGGGACAGTTCATACTGGCAACAGAGCAGCTATGGCCATGACGATTGATTTTACCCTTAAAAGTTTACTGAAGATCCATGATTGCTTGTTACACAAGGGTGCACACTTTTCACAAAGATAAAAACAAAGCTACCAAAACAGGAAGCCAAACTGTCAATTCTCCAAAACATTTTACACCTGAATATCATGGGAGACCACAGCAAAACAAACAAACAAACAAAAATATGAACAGCTTGGCAACAGTAACTAATGACTGGCACTGATTTTAAATCAGATATGTAACCCTTGTGTTGCAATCATTTTGTATAAGCGCGCGTGTGTGTGTGTGTGTGTGTGTGCGTGCGTGTAAAATAAGTAAAGGTGGAGTGCATTCAGAACTGCATGCAGATCTGTGTAAGATTGTACAGGAAACTGTGTGCAAGTGTGTATTCATGAGCAGGTGCACATGTGTAGGCAAGTGTGTGCATGCGTATGTGTGTGTGTGTGCTTGTGCATATGCATGTGTGTGTGTGTGTGTGTGTGTGTGTGTGTGTGTGTGAAGGTCTCCCCAGGCCTGCAGCCAGATGGTGTGGGGCTGCAGCAGCACCGATAAGAGAGGAAGGGACAGTCCATCGGTCTCTGTCGACTCAGGACTATGGAAACACACTGGGCAGCTCTGTATTGCATGTGACAAAAAGAGTTTGTTTCCCTGAGAGAGCAATCTTTCACGGCCTTCTTGCAGCCTAAATCCGCTTATTCATCTGTTTACCTACAGGCTCTCTTATATTTGTCGCAGGGAGGCCAGCTGCTGCTTTTGACGGTGCCGGACAGGAGTTTGCATTTTGAGGTGCTTTATGTGCTCAGTTTAATCTACAGCACTAAACAAGCTGATCAAATTATCAGTTGCACTTGCTCTGAAGTGATGTGTGGTTGTCATTGGCTATCAAACGAGCATGAAGAGCAGTCCTGTTTTGCAAAAAAAAAAAAAAAAAATGGTACACCTCTCCAATGAGACGATTTGAACCTTCCTCTCTTTTGTTATGCTTCAATTTGCTTACTTAGGATCATATACTTGAAATATCCACGCACGTCCACCCGTCATCATTCACATCACATTTAGTATCACTTTAATCCATTTAAAGGTCCTGTATTCTTGAATGTTCAGCAGAGAAAAGAACCAAAAGAATGCGTCATCATCAGACTGGTCTTTGGATGGAGTGAGAACTGGCGCTGATTTACAGAGCAATCAATAGCATAATTCTCTCAAATACAATTTCCCATTGATCTCTATTCCCCAAAACCACTTGCTCTCTCTCTCTTTCTCTCTCTCTCTCTCTCTCTCTCTCTCTCTCACACACACACACACACACACACTGTACACACAAACTCACTCACCACACACATTCAGCCCTTTTTCAGAATAATTGCTCCTCTTTCAGAGTTCCTGCCTCAAAGCCAGGTTCAAATCAAGACAAGGAAAACCCGCTAGAATCCTTCAGTTTTCACTCTGGAAGAAAAGCTGCCCTGTGCACTGCACGGCGTCTAGGGCCACAGAGAGGGCACGGCCAGAGACTAAACATCCACCTATGGATAATTCACCCTCACATACAGTGTTACATGCCATCTTAAAAGCAATCTAAATTGCCAGGGGTCATGCAGACTGTACGCAGCAGTGTATGTGCTGTTATCATCTTGCCTCTCTAAGCGCTGACCCCTCTGAGTGGCTGTGCAGTCAGCTTGGCCGAGCCATTAGATTCCTCCCACAGAAGAGGAGAAACCCACTCTACTCTGTACTCAGCAGTGGCCCATTCAATTAACTTCTCATCCAAGCCTCCCATTAGAGTGTCCATCAAAGCTGCTAGCCAGGACCAGGCCATCACTCCCCGTCCTTTTCCTGACATATCAAAGCTGTCACAAATCAGCTGCACACACACACGCACACTCACACGCACACACACACACACACAGAAGTGAGCAGGAGAGCAGAGCAGCTGCTCTCCTCATGATGGGGCCAGGGAGAAAGCAGAGGTCCTGCTGTCTGCCAGGAGAGGTGAGGTGAAGGCCTGAACTCATCTGCCCTGAAACATACGCAGGCTCAGAGGGGCCTTGTTTATGTGTGATTTTGCTTGGGAGGTTATGATGATTGCGTTTAAAAAGGCAGTTTTTAAAAAGGCAGTCTTGGGGTAAAGTGCATTTTACAGTCAAGTGGAACCTAAACATTACGTAGATATCCACCTATGATTAACCAATCGGATTGTGTGACCTTTCATAGACTTAACACCAAGTTGAGATTCCTCAGGTTTTGTCCAGAGATGCTATTTTCATTTTAGCATAACATGCATTTATCTCCAGTCAATGCATAACAATTGAATTTAGTTGTAATTGGCTCCACACGCCAGAAACCTTATGTGAACCAGACAAGCTGCTGTTGGCCAATCAGCGTCGAGTAACGTGGTTGTTCTGCGTCAGACTTAGTCCTCAAATAAATAAATACCCCTTTTAACCAAACTGCCTCCGTTTACAAAACAGTAGGAAGACATTATTCTAAGTGTGGCCATAACATCATTGAAAATAAAATCGATAAAAAAGGACCTTTAAAGGAGTGCTATGCAAAACTGCTGAGGGTTGATTGACGTTAGCACCATTTAGACTCAAGTGACAAAAAATGTGGCATAAGCACGTAACTTGGTGGTTGAATTTAAATGGTTCTCATCGTTGGTTTGACTCAATATCAGATTACATTATTCCAAGTTTCCTGTCAGCTGATTCTAAATGGTCCTCACTTCTATTGACTCACGGCAGTTTTGTATTTAGTATCTTTTAAGGGGGCTGTCAAACATATTGTTGTGCTGACAGCAACCATCTGGAGGCACAATGCTCATGACTGTCATTTGCCAATCAGGCCGCCTGCCGACTCACTTCTGTGCAGTTTACAGTGATTCTGTGCAGCTGCGTTTGTCCAAGACATGGCAGCCCCGCCTCTGCTCCTCTAATCTCACAGGTGACGAAAAGTGGGATTACAAGGTCCCACATTTGACGTCATTACTATTCAGACATTTAATGCTATCTGAAGTGTGTTTTTAAAGCGATTTTTTTTTCAATGGGAAACTGCCCTGTTGATAGATTCAGGACCACCAAATCATACTGATGCATGTCTTGTTGGACACCAGAGTATTGAGACTCAGTATGAAAAATTATAAATTAAACATGTCATATTCCTTGGTTTTATTTGCAGTGAATTACCTGCAGAACAATGGCGGGAAAGAGAAGCGAGGCTATGACAAACGATTAAACAAACCATGGCCATTTGAAAATAAATCTACATCCGATTTGTGAGTTATTTCCTCACATTTCCATTTTTCAACCATTGCCATTATTCTTGCAGTCCAAACAGTGTAGCTTTCAGCAGTGCTGACCCTGTAAATGGCTATTTAACATATCCATTTACATACACTGCAGGGGCCTCGCTAGCAGTTTGACAGACAAGTCAGGGTAGTGTGGGAGGGCTGCTCAGGCTGGTTGAACAGCTTTAGTTAGTATAGAACAAATATATTGGCCAGCTGCTCTTTAAGCTCTGACTGTGACAACTACAAGCTTTCAAGTCAATCCCTGTATGTTGCTGAGTGAAAAGACTCCAAAAAGACGACATAGTCTCCTGCAATATTACACAAAGCCTTGCCATGTAAGTGCATTGATCCTGCGTGATCTCCCCGGGCTTTCAGTAAACCGCATTACGTCTACTGTACAGTTTATAAATGGCAGAACAGGAGCAGGGAGGGATTTTTGGGGAGGGGGGAGGGGGCATTAGCAGGGCACACTGTTGTAATCGCTCAATATGTTTACAAATCCCTCAATCTTTGGGTTATTCTTTAATTGTCAGTTCCCACAATAATCTGCAGCATAGAGGGTTTTTTGATTCCCTGTTTGGGTCCGGTCTCTCCTGCAGTGCTTTGACATATTGTTCTGTTCTTCCCTGGTGGCTCTTGTGGTGTTGGTGAACAGCTATAATGCTATCTATTGGGTGGATGGGGAGGGGGGATTGGAGCAAAGGGATGAAAACAGTAATGACTTTCTAAAGAATGCGCCGAGAGATTTTCTGCTGTAGCACTGCAGGTAGTGTAGCGAGCGCACGAGGACAATAAAGCAACCACATCATTTCATGGTACGTTTCTCACACCAGTCATCATGTGGCATATATTCAAATGAGGAACTATCACCAAATGTATTTCAGAGTTTCTTTAAACAAAACTATATATACATACAATATGACATAAACGCACAATAGGGAGTGGGAAGGAGTGCAAAAAAAGAGCAAAAGAACAAAAGCTTCTGTGTGACTCACTGATATGAGCAGAGCTACTACAAACACAACCTGAAACATCATTAAAATGCTTCATCACAGGCCTCTTCTACATTCCTTTTGTAAGCCTCTCTTTCTGATAAGCTATACAAGGAGTTCAACCAATAAAAACATCAAAAAACTGCCTCTCCTGCTCAGAGGCTGTCCTGTGAAAGGAGAAACATTAAGGCAGTTTCTCAGGTAGCTACCTGCATTGCAGGTGATTATGTTGACTTAAATTGTCAGTTTCCCTGAAGGCATACAAGCGACCCTGTTTCTGTAACAACTCGTCAGACAAATGACATGGTAGCCACTGGACCAAATTAGCTCCTGCTTATGCTGACCTCCATCACACAATATCTCATGGCCCTCTGACTTTCATATATGAGTCACTGCTTTCCTCTAGAACAGTTTTATTTTGTGTGTGTGCGTGTGTGTGTGTGTGTGTGTGTGTCCATGTCAACCAGGAAACGCATAAGAAGCAATGAACATTCTGTATTTTCTCTATTTTCCATTAAATTCCATTTCCACACAAAGCACAAATTGCCAAACCATCACCAAAGTAAAAATCATACACAGTCAAAGACACAAATACATGGACAATACAGTAAAGTAAGCTTTTTCTGTTGATTGATTTGCCAACAAAAGATGATTGTGGGTCAAACTGCAGTCAAAAAAAGGGAAAAGAGACAGTGCTTATGCTTTTATATCACTGCAGCTATGAATAAGGGCTAAAGAAATACAATTGACTAGACTTATGTTGACAGCAACACGCAGCTGATCCTTACAAAACATGATCTTAATCTTATGACCCCATGCAACAGACCGAAAACAGAACAGACACTCCTGTCTGTATGGCCAACGGATACTGCTAATTCTGCATACTGTCATGCAAATTAGATTTCTCTGTTACATCATGTCCACACCTTCACCTTCTGAAGGGACTAGCTGTAGGGTTGTCCACCTCTTAAATACACAATATGTAAATACTTAATAGCCCCAAACATTACAATAATACTGCAAAATTGTTTACTGAAACACAGACTGACATTATACAATTTGAATGGATGATGCAGCAACAATGGGCCACGTATAATACTGCACAAAATGACACAAACAGTAGGAGGCAAACAACATATGTGATATATACTCTGTTACTAACATCACAGACATCATCAGAACAAACCCCACTGTTTTGTTGCATTGGTTCATTTGTTTTGTCTTCGTTACATGATGTTATGAAGTGTTTGCAACAAACCTTCACAGGCTGGTGATCATTATCAATAAATTTTACTTCATCTTGTGTCACGGCTTAGCAGCTGTGCCTCCATGTTTCTCCACCTCCTCTGTCTCGCCAGCACCAGGCCCCTGGTGCTGGTGGATGTCTATATCAGGAACGCCTTTGTGTGTGTGTGTGTGTGTGTGTGTGTGTCAGGGGTGTGTATGCTCACAGCTGGCTAAATCTGCACTGCACTACGAGAGGAGCATATGTCTGCTGAGCTCTGGCCTCCACTAATTACAGTATAAAGAAGATCAGTTGAGATTGCCCTGGGAGATGACAGCAATCTGCTCCAGCTCTTGATCAAACTCATCATGCAGGTAATACAGTAGCTGTGACAGGCAGGAAAATAGAGGCTGGATGAACTAGAGCGAACCTTGCGACTTAAATATCAAGGGATGTGTGATGAGCCCCGTCTTATTAATAATCTGTGTTAGCTTTAGATTGCTTGCTCGTATGACACCCTCAGCCTGTCTGAGGGAAATTAACTGCACAGGACAGAATACATTTATTTAATATCGGATGGATTGCACCAGTCACCACGGCCCATCTATTTCATGGAATGCCCATATATCTACTCAGCAGATCCATTCAATTCTTCTCTCGCTGCATCCGGCTTAAAAAAAAAAAAAATGCAGAATCACCAAAAGAACAGCTCGGTTTTTGTGAAAGTCATGTATATAAAAATGTACTGCAATGTGGGGGGAAAAAAAAAATCTGTTTACATCTGAAGACAAAAGGGCAGCCCAAATATAGGGATTTCTACAGGAGAATAACAGAATGACACACAAGCAGCACAGAAAGAGAGAGAGAGAGGGCGAGAGAAAATGCTACAAGAAAGAAAGGCTTCACCCATAGCGAACATATTCATTCTATCTGTGGCTCCCTGCTGCGCTTCAGATTGTGGGGAGGGGAGGTGGGTGGGAGAGGTAGGCTGTTGCGATTAGGGACTGTCTTTTTTAAATCATTGGCAGAACTATATTTAGTGGCTTTATTGTTAATTTGTCACGGGAAGAACTTGTGCGGGAATGAAATGGAGGAATTGTGGACCAGTGTGGGCCGGATAGAGACAGATTTGACATACTTAAGCTACAAATAGGAGTAAAAAAAAAAAGCAGCAGAAAGCCTTAGTCTTTCTACCAGGAGATAGAAAAAAACCCCCAGAGTAAACACTTTATTCCTGATGCCTCAATGCACTCACACTCCCTATTCATTCTGGGTCCTTAAAACCCCCCCGCATGAGAGGGTCAGGTCCATTTCCTACTCGAGGTATTACAGTGCTTCTCTATAATATATATGGGCATAAATAATGCATGGTGTTGTTTCTCAACTTAACCTGGCCAGAGCTTCTAGTGCTTAATGGTAACTCACCACAACGAGCAGCAGAAATGTCACATTTTTATCTATGAAATGCTAATGTGTTAATATGTTAATCATTTTACGATGCTTTTACACAAATTTGACATGATATATTAAAGGAGCAGTTCACTCAAAATACAAAAAAAAAAAGATATTTTTCTACTTACTTTTAGTGTAGTCTGGCCATCCAAACGGTTTCTGTGTGATTGGGTGAGGTTTCCAGATTGCCATAACCTTCCCTGTCTCAGATACACTGGGGCTGGATGGCTAAAATTTATATGCAATATACTCAACAGAAACAGCTCTTTTTTAAAACAGTGACACTGATACCCGACACAATCCACAGCCCACGGCGGCAGAGAGTTTCACTGGGAACTATTTCCTGCCAAAGCATACTGGCGAAATGTATCTATCTGCCTCTGATTCATACTTAGATATAGAGATATAGTTTGACCATCTTTTTCAGTCACACAGAAATTAGACAGAAACTTGGATTGACTGTACTAGGGGTCGCTTTCTTTGTCTTTTAGGTGAGCTCTTCGTTTAAGTAAGAGGCAGGAGATGTTAATCCTGCTGAAGTTGTGCCTGAGTCACTGCTCATGTAGCTTGGAATCAATTCAGTGACCATGAACCTCAGAGTCATACATGTTGCCCGTGTGTGTCTGTAAGCATGCAGGCCTGTCTGTGTGTGTCTGTCTCTGAGTGTGCACAGTATCTACAAGGAACAGGCTCCATTAATTAATTGCCTGTGGGTTTACATTACAACTGAGGTCAGTGCAAGGATGCCAAGTGCAGATAGCTGTAATTGATTCACACGTTTATTATGTGCAGATTAGGCATGCTGCCAGGGATGTGACACTGGGACAGCACTGAGGACTTGGGCCAGACTGTTGAGAGTTGTAATACTCCAGTCAAGAGATGCAATCTGAAAACATACCCTGACTATCACTTTGCTGCACACATGCATATCACTCATGGCTCATAGGCTCGGTTTAGCTCATTGCTTACATGAAGTTCATTATGAGCAAAATGCCAGAGGACCTATGATCCACATGAGTCCCTGGTTCAAATCCCCACCCAACAATCCTCTAGGTATTATAGTGACAAGAGCACATCTGTCAGTGACACACCTGGAGAACTGTAATTCTACATGGCTGATGTGCTACCAAACTGCTTTCGTGTCCTTGGGCAAGGCAGCTCAATCCCACAAGCTCCAGTGGTGCCTGGTCTGCTGTTGGCACTGTGCTGCTGATCAAAGCATCTGTATGAAACTTTAAAAGGTGTAATAAGTTGCTTAAATTATCATTTTCCTTTGGAGGGGTGGAAATAAATAACATTTCTATGCTATACTTGTGCACTGAATCAAAGTAATAGTGGTCCCTGATTAGGATATCCAAGCTCTGAGTAGCTACAGGCAACAGCACATACAATGAAAGAACAGAACAATAGAAAACAGCCTTGATGCTGAACAAAGCTCTTCTCTCCGTGAAGCTGTGCCACATTTTGTCTCCAGTGGTTTTAGTGAAGGACTGGGCCTGTTGAACGCTCCACTAAGGGACTGTGGGTGTGAGCGTGGAGCCAACTCTGATGGTGCCATCTGTCTCGAGCAGTGCACTCGGTCAAACTCATTATCTTCTGCAATTTTGAGAGGCAACCTCTGGGCATGGAGAAGATCAGCAGCAGTAGGAGTCACGCAAAACACAGCAGGATCAAACTCAGCCTTATCCCCTCAAATACCACCAGGACGCACAAAAGCAAGCACAAAATCCATAATCAGCCATACATCGCAACCTTATGTAGGTCTATTCAGGAACAGTAGTGTCAAAAACCAGATCATGACATCTAGAAAGTAATAAAGATTATGTCTCAAGGACGCGGGCTCTGCCAAGAAGCTTGAACAGAATTCAAATAGCCACCGCCTCTCCAAATGCATCTTCAATCAACTCAAACACATCTCCACTAGCTGGACAGTCTGTCTGCGTCCTACATTAATCCAGAGACACAAGATAATGCTGCTCCCTCTTATGAAGGCTGTAGTCGACTGGGCTACTAAATGTTGTCATGCAGCACAATAGCTGACCAAACACCACAAACATGTACACTGCTTTATAGGAGCTTAACAGATGAGCACATTATCCATATGAACCGGTCATATGTAGGTCAGCATTTAGTTCTCATCATCAGTGAAACAATCCATACAGGAACTTAAAATATACATGTAGCAGATTTCCATATATGTCATATATGTCCATATTATATACAATATATTACAAATACTTACTAACAGTTACTAACAGCCACTATCATATATGTTGAGCATGTATGAATATACATAT
Organism: Myripristis jacobus; assembly: GCA_900302555.1. NCBI lineage: Eukaryota > Metazoa > Chordata > Actinopteri > Holocentriformes > Holocentridae > Myripristis > Myripristis jacobus. The sequence continues at coordinate 36,970 of OMLB01005213.1, forward strand.
CCAGAGGAGGGATATATATGTTTGTTCATACATGACTATATGTAACATATATGAATATATTTCTCTGGTATAAGCACATATATGGTCATATATTAGATTTCCATAATGGAGGACCAGGATATGGTATAGAATAGACAAAATAGGACAATCCAGCTAACAACACATTACTTTAACACTGATATAACTTGTGTTTCTGGTACCTGTTTTTGTTGTGGGTAAAACAGATAACATCAGGAACAGCTACAACACCGACACACTGGAGTTTACTGAGAGGGAAAATCTGCTCCTTCTCCTGCTGTTTTTCTCCGTGTATGAATGTCTAATGTTTCTGCAAAATTGCAAATCTAGGAAGAAGCCCTTGCTTTTCTTATAGGAACTGACACTGAAATCTGTCAGTTACCCTTTCTGCATCAGATATTTGGAAGTTTTTCTCCAGTTAAACTCCCGGTTGAAAACGTCTCCTCATGACATCACCCAGTGAATGACTAAAATAGACCATCAAACAAGAAACAGCATCGCAAACACAAGCGGTATCACCAGTTTCAGTTTTTAAAATACAGTACCGAAGAGTTGTGTATGTAATGTACATGCAAAACAACTCACAAGTAAGACTGCTGTTTATTATTATGAACATATAGGAAATTATTGCCATGACTAATACATGACTGTTTCAGAAATGAAGTGACTTGACTGTGTTATTCAGATCCTCTAATAGAAAGAGTGTGAATAATCAAACACATGAACACACACGTGAACCTGAGCTGACGCACTCCACCGACTCAAGCCAGTTTTCAGGCCTGTACCAGTCCTCCAATAACCCTCTCTCTTTCTCTGTCTATCCCTCTCTCTATTTCCCTCGCTCTCACTCACCGGCCTTCCCCTCCTCCTTCTCGGACCTCATGTCCTCCTCGGCACAGGCTCCACTCGGCTCCACTGTCAGGCGTGGTGTGTGCTCTCATAGCAGGTGAGGAAAAAAAAAATAATCATGCACACATGCACACACACATGCATACGTACACACACCATTCAAACTGACGCACTCCTCTGCACCACAGGCAGCCTAGCAGGGCAGCCGCTCCCAGCCCTGGCCGCTGTGGCTCCACCCAGATGGGTTTCCAAGGAAGTACAGTGCTCCCCTGTGAGTTGTGTCAGCCTGCCCCTCCCCTCATCTACTGCTCTCGCTTCCTGTGTACCTGTTTAGTGACACGCCCAGGGGCAGCTTGGACAACATTCAACCATCCACTACTCCCCTTCGCTCCAAATAGTTTCATATCCTCGCCTCCCTCTCCCTGCTCTCTTTTCATAGCAAGAAGGGGAGGGGCAGCCATACCTCTGGCCTCAGGTAATAGGCCAGGTGAGTCACCGGAGCCGCCACTGCAGCTACAGCACTCTTGCTCCACCTGATGGCGGACAGAGAGCAAGCGCAGGACCGACACGGCTCTCCAGCTCACACCGAGAACAATGCGGCCTTCTGTATGTGCGCTGCATACCCTCTTGGAGCCCACAATGCCTTTGCAGCCTCCACGAGTTTACATTACTCACTTCCTGAATTTGAATGTGTGCTTTGGCAGAGGAGGTAGGAATGTAAACTTTGAATAAAGAATGACACACATGTAAGCTTTGAAACAAACAGCAGTAAAAACAGATCAGCACGGCGGCGAACTGATGCCAGGCTAACACAATATGTCCTGTTTTTTAACCAAAGAGGCTTACAGTCCTATGTGTGTGTGTGTGTGTCATGTGCAAACCCCTGGCCCTGGCAATGTTAGTGCGATGCTCCACATTTTGAGATACACAGCAAAATACATTAACACTATTTAAAACTTAACACTACTTAAAACTTTAGATTTTTGTATCTCTGGTGTTGTTTTGCTGTTTGATAATATATTTTTGTGATGTGCGGGCTCACCATCCAAATGCTGATCAACTGACGTCACTGGGAGACATTCTCAGCACAGCCATGATGGCGTTTAAAGGTACACTACTGCAACACTGCAAAGGTCAACTGACTCAACTGAAAAAATACATAATTTATCAGTGAGTCAATCTGACGATGAGAGCAATGTCAACTCCACTGTGAAATTATAGACACTTTCCCACATTTTTTGTCACTTGTCTAAACTGTCCTCACTTCAACTGACTCTTTGCAATTCTGCATGTCTAATAAGAAACAAATCAGCAATCTGAAACTGAAATGTTAGCTGTCATGTTTCAATACCTACAAAAAAAAAATCAACAGGGGCTTCCTGGGAGATTCACCGATTTGCAGAAATCCAACATAAACGAGAGCTCTGTTCTGTCTCCCATTAAGCTTCACAGTAGTTGGGCTGCCATTTATCTCCATGTGCATTTAGTTTGGAGAGCTTGCCAAAGGAAAAACAGAATTAGACCCTAAAACAACAAAACAGTACAGGGAACACAAACTGATACCTGTTTTGAAACAGTGTTAAAGGACCAAACCAGTGATTCTGCATGTTTAATGTAACAGCTACAAAATGTAAATCGTTCACATTTCTGATCATTTTTCCAAAAGGAAGATGTCATAGAAGTCCCATTATCAAATTTTCCTACCTTTTGCCCAGTTCCATTCATTCCACTATGATATGAAAATGAACTCTCAGAGACTTATAAGCCGTAATAAAGTTGTTCACATTAGTGTTCCTAAAAACAGCAACACTGTTGATGACTTGAAATTGGGAGGAGTGAAGAGGTCTCTCCACGGGAAAATATTCCATGTTTATGAATGGTGACGACTGAACATTATAAGGTGGGTGTTTCAATCAAAAATTCACATTTGAAAATGAAGAGATTTTGACTGTACGTTCTGAAATGTTTAGATTGCCACCTGATTTGCAAAATAGTTTCTTGGGATGTAAATGTGATTGTGATGTAAATTGTGGTGAACAGGCCAAACCTCCAAAATCACTGGTATGGTCCTTTAATGTGTTTAAGGGTGGAATTTTTCCTCTAATATGAACTTTGGCCGAGGCGTCTTTGACCCCCCGGGACTTGACAGGGACTGTTTTTCTCTCATGTCCTTCCTATTAGATGAGAGCTTGGATACATGTGGACACAATCACAGAGGAAATAAAGTGAGGGCTGATCTAACCTGCCTCATAGGGCCTTTTTGTAGCCCTGAGGCCCAAAGGCAGGTTCAGGTAGGATGAGGAGAACAGATAGGGCTGCAGCTGAATCACTACAGCATGCAGAGCCGACTGGGATATAAAGTTATATTGGAATCTTTGGTTTATAAGTATGAATAATAATAGCGTGAGAGAGTGCCATAACGCACGTGCATGTGTGTGTGTGTGTGTGTGTGTGTGTGTGTGTGTGTGTGTGTATTTCTGAGCGGGAGAGCTTTTAAAGACATGACAGCAGTTCACACGCCGAGCACGCTATTTCTCCTGCTTGTCAGAGGTTGAGGCTCAGCGTCTCAGTTCTGCCCAAAGATCAGATGTGCTCCAGCCAGATACTTGTCACATGAGGCAATGGGTCTGTCAATCACCGGCTGACACATCAAGGATTACAGCCAGTCTGATCCTCTCTGACTGATCAGAGCTGAGACAAAAGACTACAGTGATGCCTCTACTGTAGCAGATACAACTGGAACTTCCTTATTACAAGGCCACTTGTATACATACAGCCTGACAAATATATTTGTCATACACATTACTGTTTTTATTTTTGGCAACTTGCTGCATTTTTTGTCGGCACAGCACAGCAACACCGAGCTATGTTGTGTTTATAATTGCACTCCTTCATCACTGTGGTTTTAAGATAGCGAGTACTGTAGTTCTACCTGCTTTGATAAATACTTTACGCAGTCTAATCCCAGGTATATTAAAGAACTGTCTGTGGCATTATAATATGGGAATAAGACATTTTGTGACCAGTATGTAGCATTATATAATTCCAAGGTCATGCCTCGGTTCGCTTCACTGGTACGTTGAATCTTATTCATGACATTGCTTTTATCCTGACAGCTCTTCAGTCCAAAATTTTCCACTCCTGTCTGTCCTTATTCTGGGGGCTTAACTCCCTGTATCACTATGTCATTGATTTGCTTTGCTCATATGCAAGCTAGAAGAAATCCTAAAAGCCTTCCTTTTCTGTCCTCCGCTCTCTGCTACTGTATTCCCTCACCCTTTTTCTCTGCCGCGCACGGTCAACCTGTCATTCTGCATTATCAGTGCTGGGGAGTGCTGATAGAGAGCCGGGACAGAGCGGCATTAAAATATTAGCTAGCCTTGAGAGACGAGGAGGGGTGGGGAGTGAAGGGGAGGAGAAGGAGGAGGGAAGTTGAAAAGAATGATGGACACCGGGGGAAGGAGGAGAACAAGGGACTCGGGTCACCACTGTCTGTGCTAAGGTTTGATAGAAATGACATGAGACTCGTCTAAAGCCACTGAGTGCACTCTGCCAACTTCAAGGGGCTAGATTGGATGAAAAGATTAGAATTACAATTGCGGGGGAGGCTTTTTGGCCTGATGTCAGTGTGAGAATAAAGGGAGACAGTAATAGGAGTTGTTATGATGAGAAAATGCAAAGGCCACAAGGCTTATGGATTAAGCAACAGTATCCGCGTGATCAATAGAGTTTATGATGATAGCTTCTGTGGTGGTGATCATTACGAGTTGGTCAATTTGATTACCTCCAGAGGGAGGGTGAGAGAGACTATTATCCTGAGACACACTGTAATGGGACAAAATACAGGACCATGCCACAGTGCAATAATCACACAATACAATAAAATTTGGTGCAATACACTCTGGTAAAACTCCATGCAACTCAAAGCAATTTGCTAAACAAAATGTTTTGTTCTTCATTCACTTGATGTCAAATTCCTATGAGAGTCACATTGGTATTAAAATGTGATCTGTGTCTGAACACGTTGTCTGCTTATGGAGAAATGCATGTTTATGCGAGGTGTAAATGCATCGGCGTCGGAATGTGGTCAGGATCCGCCTGACCAATGTGGGAGTGTGCTTGGCTCTTAGGTCGGTGTAAGTGCAACCCATGCAGCTGGGACGCATTCAGGAAATAAATCCACCTGTAAGTTGAAGACGTCACTGCGCCTTGTCTTCTAGCAGATATAACCGATATGGGAGATGAACTCACTTTCAAAGGCTGTCCCCCGCACTTAATTCCACCTATAAATTATTAAGGCAGGACCAGTCACTGAAGAGTTAACCCACTGTCAGAAGTCACCTCATCAAGGCATCTTATCATTTTTTTTCCTAGCATTTTGCAGAGATGAGTATTTCCTGCTGTACATTTCCCTCTAACTCTCTGCCTAATGGAAAGTTTGCATGGTGTGAAGTGGTTACCACGGTAACCACAGCAGCTGCCCTTGCATTTGTCAAGTTATAAATCCCGGTTTCGATGTGGCATTGTTAAAACAACCTTTCGCCATCCTGGAATAATGCACAAATAATTGGCCAAAAGACAAAAAAGTCAGCCGCTGGAAATTATGTAAAAAATAACTTACTGGTCATTAGGTCGTCTCATCTAAGTAGCTAATTAATCTTTATGTTAGCTTGCCTTCCCATGGTTACATAGTCGTAGATATATAGCATCATGTTAATGGAGTTCTTTATTTTTATACTCAGCCAGGCTCTGCTGCTGGACAAAGAAACATCTGTGGATGAGGAAATGTCTCGATAAAGTAATTGGAAATATCTGCACTCAAAAAGTTAAGTTAGTTGTTTGGTATATATACGCAGTCAGTAGTGATTTAGTTGCAGTTGTTGTTGACCCTGCCTACCAAACTGCCGAATCACCCACCTACTGAGATCCAATCAGAATCCAGATACAGAGAAAACATGTCAGGTGTAAATGCACGTCCTGATATCAGTTATCATTAACCAGATAACACATCCAGGTACAGAGATCACATTTTAATGCAAGGTGTAAATGGGGCTACATGTATTATATCAGGTAGTGGGGGAAAGAGCACTTGGATGTCACATTCATGCAGTAGTACTGTTATTTTGTGGATATTTTATTAAATTAGGAGTGAAAATACTGGTTTAAAAATCCACTTAAAGTCTTTTGGTTGCTTATGAAGAGCTTAAAAAATTTTTACTCTGCACTCTTACGCTGTGATTTAAAATGTGGTGAAGTACAGTATTTCAGCATGTGCAGTGAAGGTGAAAGTTGAGTAAAGGTAAACAAACTAAAAGTTAAAGATACTCAAAAAAGTGCAAAATGCCACTCCGTTACAGTAAGGTGTGTAAACGTAATTGGTTACTTCCTCCTGCAGTTATCAGGTGACAGCACATGTTATTTAGCCTGTATCAAGGTCTGCAGCATGCCACCCACAGCTGTTATCTGATTGTTCTCACACATTTTCCCGGTGCGGGCCTTTGCTCCAGACAAGCTGACAGCTCTCTGTCTTTTAACTGCCAGGACAAATCACCACACACAGTTCCCGCTGTCACCAAGGCAACACCTCGTATTTTTACAGCAGCACCCTACCTTTGCCTAGCGAGGAGTCTGGAGTGCCAAAGTCCATCAAGTTGGATATCTCTGTCGGGTAGCACATGTCCGTCACTACCGACTTCTGCCTGTGATGCACTGATGGATCTGTAGGTGGCAGGAAAAAACACAACAGAGAACTGATTTAATTACCTGGAGTCAAAATGAATGAAGATGTTTATTCACTCATCAACACATTGTGCTTTGTGAGAAAACTTATTATTCATATTCACACAGCCAGGGCACTCTAATAAGAAAGACTCATACAGGTGGATTAATGGCTGAGTTGAGGCTGTGAGTGTGTGTGTGTACATGTGTGTGTGTGTGTGTGTGTGTGAGAACAGCATGCTTGTGAAATCAGATGATTCATTCTGACATGATGTCAATTTGACACGCATTCTCAAGATGCTTTCAGACACTTTCCAAATATCAATCTTCCACAGAGTTCACCGCCAATTCCTTTGCCGGTTCAAAACAATAATTCACACACTGTGTTGGTAGATAATTATGCGTACTTGTTTCATTATCATACACCACTAGCCTACCCTATTACTCCCTCAATTTTAGATCAGTTTCTGTTTTCGCTTTTTTTTCCTCAAATGGAACCCATCCACCATCTGTGTGATTTGAAAATACCCTGTTGAGCCATTTTTTGCACTCTGTACACTCGGCTAATGACACTGATCAAGGTCCGCTGTGTGTGATGAGCTCCACTGGCTGAGGCTCATCTGCTTCTTGCGACTCATTTTTTTCCTCACTTCACTTATAGTTGTGTTTTAATTGAGTCCAGGAAGACAATGGGGTGCAGCTAGCTCTTCTAATATCATCTAACTTTCCCTGTCCACTCCTTTTCCTCCTCCTCCTGCTCTCCCCAAGGTTTTAATTTGATGTGTACAGTTTGAAACGCTATAAAAAAAAAAGGGATGATGAGTAGTGATGAGTAGAGGCAGCAATATCTTCGTTGTGCCAGGGAGTCGTTTTGAGGAGCAGACGCCAAATCATAAAAACTGCAATAATTTCCTCTGAAGGGGGCTCCTCGTCCTCCTGTATTGATCTGAAATCTTCACACTAAAAGTAAATCTGCCATTCTCGGGCTATAAAACGCTGGATCTCGTGCCAGTTAAGGCTATGGTGGCCCCTTTCGAGTCGCCTGAAACATCAATAAAAAATCCATTTGTCCAAGAGCTATTTTGTTAAAACATTTTTAAATTAGAAGCAAACACAAAAAAAATGGCCTGTTGTTTTTCTACTTTAACCGCAGACCTCACCGGAGAGGAGTGCAGGAGGCCCGTGCTGCAGCACCATCTGCACCACCACTCTTGCTGAACAATGTTCTCACACTTCTCCCCTAATCTGCAGGTTTTGACAGTTTCAATTTCACCACCGTATGGTATTTCTCTAGATTACTGGCCTTCCCCTCCCTCTCTCTCCCCTCTCCTTCATCCT
>OMLB01005214.1:1151-13917 GCA_900302555.1 Myripristis jacobus
TGTGTGTGTGTGTGTGTGTGTGTGTGTGGTGTGTGTGTGTGTGTGGTGTGAGTGTGTGTGTGTGTGTGTGGTGTGTATGTGTGTGTGTGTGTGTGTGTGGTGTGAATGTGTGTGTGTGTGTGTGTGTGTGTGTGTGCTCGAACGCTTGTGTGTGTGCATCATGCCACAGATTTAAAATTCATGGAAACCATCAAACCATTCTGTACCCATTTGCTTATTTACTGCTTCTATACATAAAACATGACAGACTGCTCTTCAGTTTCCCCCATTTTGTATATCCAATCTAAATTCTAAGGAAATCATCACCATGTGCTCTTTTCTCAAGTGCTTTCCGAAAGATAGCAGGATGGAGGCCTGACAGTAAGATTTTTGCTCACATCGTATATGTACGAGACCCTAACACCATCCCTTCATTTTCTCGTTTTCCACTTACTGCATGTGCATATTTTCAGATCATGCATATGCTCTCCACCCATCCATCCAGTGACAACACCCTGTCAGTAAAGAGAGATTGCACATTTATACGGACCTGCAGTATCTGTCATATGTCATCCAGTGCACCCTGTAATGTAATTCCCCATAACCTTCACACTGGAGAATTATTTTTCTACAGTCATCACTTAAGTGCCATAGTTGTTGTTCTCCAGGCTCAACAAGAGAAATCCTGAGCAACACCAGTAAACATGACTCTTCATGGTAGCAATTAATTAACTCAACGTTTTTAAGAAGTTTTCAGAGATTTGTGCGCATCAGTGACTAAGGAGAGGAGGCGCCAGGTTGCCAGGTACTGTTTTGATTCCCTACTCAACTAACTGTAGGGAAACGATGGCGGTTGTCGTGTTATTGTGTCATGTTGTAGTATTGAGCTACTGATTAATGTTTATGAGTGAATTTCCTCTGTTTTATTTCATTGTTTTGTTGTTGTTGTTTCAATCCATTCGGACGGATTTTATTATTTTTTTTAATATGCAGGCTTGTGGCTAGGCTGGACACCATCACACCAATCTGGCAACTAGGGTTGCCAACTTTCACGCAGACAAATAAGGGACGCACCCCCCACCCACCCACATAAAAATGTCTGTCCTATTTTGGACGTTTAAACAATAACTTTGTCACAGGCTACATGACTAGTCTAAAAATGAATGAAACATACAGAAAACAGCTACATTTCCAAGGCCAAACCTCACTGATTAAAAGATTGAAATGATCAAGTTACAATAAAAATAGGCTTTATTCCCAAAATGTGAACAGAATGGGCAGGTTAATACTGAAATGAGGCCATATCACTCTCCTTTGGAACAATATAAAATAAACAGGCTTCATTCACAAAATGTGAACAGTGATATGCACTGACTGTAACACTGCAATTACTCATTATTTGTTTAAGGGGCTTTCTACGGTGGCCGAGAACCGCCATCGCTGCAAATAAAAAAAAACGCTGCAAAAAAAATTGAAAAACGCTGCGTTGTAAATAAAAAAAGCAACGATGCAAACAAAAAAGCCTAAACGGAAGTGAATTACCGGGGACTATTATTGCTGATGCACAGGTGTTTTTTTTATGTGAGAGAAGAAGAAGACGAAGAAGACGATGCAAAACAAGAAGGAAAACTAACGAAGTTAGTTTACTGTTTAAACAGTAGTTACTGTTTAAACAGAAGTTGTAGTGCATTAACTGCAGTAGCCATGTGTTTTCTATTTTTCATGGCAGATTTTTTATATTTGTTATATTTAATCAATAAGCCCCGAGAAGCCGTGGCTTACAGTGATTTTACAACGGCTGAGGGGCGTTCTAAGGCACGACACACATTGTAAAATCACTGTAACTCACGGCTTCAAGGGGCTTATTGCTTTTATAAAACGGTTACCCTACATATAGCCCATAAAATAAACACACAAGAAAAAAATCAATACTTTATTGGTAATAATGCAACAATAAAACTGACAACTATTCATTCTTCCACCAAGCAAGATAGAGTGGACAGAATGGTTGCCAAGCAACACAGACGCTAAGATTGCTTTGTCATCTGGCGCCATAATCATGTCACATCAGGCTATTTGGGCTCGTTAATGTTGAATTGGATATTAACCTGGAGAAATAGCCTACCTCTCCCTGCTGCCTCCTGATCCACCTGCCTTTTATCTCCACCCAAAGCGGACAGTGTGACAGCGCCGATGTATGGTAAATTAACAGTATACTTTTATTATTATTGTTATTGTTACAACCGACGTTAGGCATACGACTGCGCAAAAACGCACCTGTCGCGAAACACACGCCACCGTCCCTGCAAAGAGGAGTCCAATTCCAAACATAATTGAACACTATTTTAACAATTGTACTATTAACGGAAATATCCATTTCATATGTCTATGGGTGAGCCCAGCCTCCTGGCTCCCGATTACCTGCTGCTGTTGCTATGGCATGGCGGGCACAGTGTAGCTTAGCAACACTGAGTGACAGTGCTTTGACTAATGAACGGAGTGCATACTCACTGGCGTGTGTGAATGAGCTCCGCTCATTGGTCAAACAGCGGGAGAGGGGGCAGACTCTCAAAAATAAGGGACAAAGTGCGTCCGTTATTGGTTCAATACGGGACGTGTGTTTTGGTGGCCAAATGCGGGACGATTCCGTACCCCCGTCTGAGCAAACCGGAGTGGTCACCTGTCGCCACCCAAGAGGAGTTTCACCCATATTTCGAGAAAAAAACGCATCAGAACTAAGGTAATATATGGCTATTTCTTCAGCTCGCTGTCTTCAGTTAATTTAAGTGTCGAAATTAGTTGTCAAAACACAAACCTAGCTAAAGTTAGCCTGCTGTTTCATGAGGCGAGGCTAACCCCAAGCCTCACCCGGCCGTTGCTAGCTTTGTCCTGTCAGCAGTTAATCAATTAGCTAAACTCGTGACACCTGTTATATGACCTGACTCTCGCGCACCACTATGGTCCTGGAACCTTCTGGAGCCATCATGGCGTGTTTGTACCCGTTTCTTCCTCCCAGATTTTGTGATAACTCAACTCGAGTCCTTTTCCTCGGTAAGTCGCCGGTAAATTATCCGCAAAAGTAATTTCACCATCTCGAGATTTGTGCTCTTCGTAATTACAAGTCACTTCATTACTCAGCTGAGATTTAAAATAGAATAGGAAAAAATTACTGAGGAGTTTGTATGTTTAGAGCTTTATTTGTTGTTCTTTTAATGGAGAAAATTATGATTAAAAAGATGGGAAAACTTACGACAAGACAAATAAGGATTATTCTGATATTTGAGAGATGTTTGATGCAACCACCATGTTTTTGGGTGTGATGGAAAGGGCTGGAAAGGTGAGGGTGCTTAATTATTGCTCTGGGACTAATAGACATTATTACTTTGAAAATATGTGATTTTTTTTTTTTTTTTTAGTACAAGGTCTGGGACATGAGAGTAGTCCATTAAAGGAATGATCATTTACTGTCAGTCATTGTGTCTTCATTTTTCTTGTTAAAAGACCATGTGGAGATTATTGGCACATGTATTCATGTCTGTTTTTGAAGCTCCCCAACGTGGTCCCTTTCAAATTTATTCATGATATTCTTCACTGTGAACCCTGTTCTTGTAAAGGTAGGGCTGGGCAAAGTGGAGAAAACCAAGTATGATATCTCTTGCTTGATGCCTCTGTTTAATTTTTTACAACTAGTGATTATTTGCTTTCATAGGATAGACAGATTTTAAAATATTTTTTATGTTAACGATAACAAATAATTTGGATAAGACGACCAATCAGGCCGAACAGCAGAACAGTCTGAGTTCAGGAAATTGCGTCGCAATTACATTGCATCGCAATTACATTGCATTTACTGTAACGCAGTCTTAAAAACTAAAAAAAGACAACAGTGCAGTCACAGTATTATATCCAAAATCTCAGACAATAGGCCTATCTAGTCTCTTACGATGATACTGATATAATATAGTATATCACCCAGCCCTGTGTAAAAGAGGTTTTGTTAGAAAACATTGGCTCTTGATTGTGAATAGAACTCTTTCTTTGACTGCACTTCAAGTCACTCTGAGGTACTTAAAGGCTACAGTTTGCTTAAGCCCTCATGTATGTAATTTTCTCACAAATGTTATACTTGGAGCAATTTTGTTACTGAGACTTGTTGTCTGTTGACGGCCCCATGAAATGTAAATCAGCACTAAAGTCGTAATCAGTTGCTGTGGAATAACAAAAGTATTGGACCACTGTGAGGGTGGATATCATGTTTCCTATCCTTACCTTTTTATTGTATTTCAGTCTTTGATCTTAACTGACTGCTGCTGTGTCATGGGGAATTTCCCCTTCGGGGATCAATAAAGGTAAATCTAAATGTAATTTAACTTGATTATTTTTTCATACAGGTCCAAGCAGATTGCTGGTGCTTGAACAGCATGGTGGACAAAGAGGCTGTCAAGTATCACCTTAGAAGAGGTGCTATCTCCTTTCAGTCTCTGGCAGACCACAGCCCAAGCCTGAATGTGCACCCCAACAGTTCTTGGGTCCCTGATCACTTGATAGAAGACGATATTGAAAACAATAGTGGTGCCACTGGCCTGAGGTAATAAAGTACGAGGCAAGGTTGCAACATGGTCCTACTGTTTGGATCCCCATGAGTATCCCAAATATGTGTTCAGATGCAGGGCATTGTCTGCATGTGCTCAGAACCTCAGGACCAGTGGGGAAAATCTGAAAGTCTTAGAATTCACGATTAATATGACAAGTTGGGTTATAATTTTGCTGCTGGTGACCTACTTGAAACAATGCCAGGTTCACATGCAATCATGCAAACATTACATACGTACATTTTCAGTGCTTATTCACTATATCAGAAGATGTTGTTGAATTTTACATTATTACTTAGTCTCTATTCCAATGTTGGTATTCCCCTGTCACCACAACACTGTGGCCATCAAGAGACAAATGTGGGTCAGTGATGCATGTGCCAGATTCTTTACTCATGTTATATCTGCATACATGGGCACTTGAGAAAATGATTTGCTACTATTTGTATCTACTGTTTATCTAAACCTTTTCACACTGAGCAAAAACTTAAGTTCCAAGTATAAAATTGTATTTTTATGGAGAAACAAATGTCATAGAAATACTATTTTTACGGTGGCTAGAAGGACACCCTGCAGTCGGAAATTCAGCAAAATTTATCACTTATAATTACTTACAATTTCAGCTCTGTGGGTATGTCCAACACCTGCTGCAGACATGCAGCTCCAGACCATAATGTGTCCTCCCCGGTGTTTGCCAGTTCCACAGAGGTTTTTGGTTTTCAAAGCTTTTCCTTTCTTTCTTCTGACATGCATCCACAGAGTTGAAGGAATTATGAAAACTGATCAGTATATTAACATCTTAAAGAGCAAGATGGTGTCAAGCATGCAGAAGGTCCTGGGTCACAAACAAGGCTATTTCCAGCAAGATAATGATCTAAAGCATTCGGCAAAGAAGACCAAGGAGCGGCTGGACAAGCAGAGGGTCAAGGTTCTTCAGTGGCCCCCACAAACTCCCAACTTGAACCCCACTGAAAACTTCTGGGAGATATTTGGCCAACACTAGGATAAGTCAAAGCACCATAAGAATGAGAATGAGCTATGGGAAGACTGCCAAGCATCTTGGACAAAGATGGCACCGGACATTTGTCGAAACTTTGAGTCCATGCCCCATAGGCTGGCGGAAGTTGTCAAGCAGAAAGGATATTTCACTAAGTATTAAAATGACAAGTGTTACATGTTTTTGGTTTCTGTGTGACTTTACAGTGGCATGTAAGACCCCTAACCAAATTTTGCAAAATGGTCATAAACTTAGTCCATATAAAATTTTCAAAAAAGAAAAGTTGTTTCATTTACTGTATTTGTAAGTGATGAATTTTGTTGTATTTCCAACTGTAGGTTGTCCCTCTATCCACCGTAAAAATACAGTATTTCCATAACATTTGTTTCTGAATAAAAATACAATTTTATACTTGGAGCTAAAGTTATGGCCACCATTGTATATTGCATGCTTACTTTCACAACTTATGTTAACATCTGTGGAAAATGTCCTTACCTCCAGAGACCATGACCAAACAAAAGAAGCCTTCCTTTCAGAAGACTGTGGCAGAGCCAGAGGGGAGGTGGCTCCCACCTCCAAATATAGAGAAAGCCATAAGATTGCTTCTTGTAATATCTTGGTTGAAGATGAGGTAATGTCATATGTCATCCTTGGCGACTCTTTGCATGTGTGATTAATTTCTTAAAAAGTTGTTGAAATAAACTACATTAATCCTACGGTGCTTATTAAGTCACTAAGACTGATTAAAGAATCTGACATCAAATTGAACTCTGTGATTGAATTCTGTGATTGAATCTATGTTGATCAGCAGCTAATTAGTTGACTGGCATGTAACACAGTGCATTTTGCCATTATTCACCTAAGTGGAGTGGTTAAAAAACATCTGTAGCCACCTTGTTGCTAAAGTTATTAAGAATAAACTCCCAATGTTTGTGTCTCAAATAACATGTTCCTTCTAGTCCCGTCCACGAATTTTGCAACAGTGAGTTTGCAGCAGCCAACAGTGTTTATGTCTTGACCCCTTGGCTCATCAGTTTATACTTACTTATATTTTAGAGCAGCAGGTCAAAGCTGGTCATAAGAAGATTAAATCATGGTCCCAAAGTTTTCTAAAATGACTTTGTGTTCTAAGGATGAAGACTCTCATGATGCGGTCCTCTTAGCTGACATGTCACCAGCTGACAGCAGCCCCCTGGATGAAGAGGCTTTTCTGGACCTGATTGAGGATGAAAAGAGCAAGAGAACTGAAGGTGCAGTATTTGCTTGCTTAGGGACAGCCATATTTAGGGAGTCAGACATGCTAATGGAAACAGTGCATACAAAAGGAATTATTGTTACTGGTCTTGTACTTTATGTCATGTCAGTAAGCCGACCAACACAAATTCCAATCAGCTACGTTGATATGGCAAAGTATTGAATCTTGATCTTAAATTTGTCCATTATGTGATAATGGGTAGATTTTAGACACCATGGGGGTGAGTAGATAGCGACTTTACATTACCAAGATGGGAATTTTGTCAAGGAGGGAAAATGGCATAGAGCACACCACTTTGAGTCATGGTTATCTGAGTCAGCACAGCACTGCTGTCTCAATGTTCATGGTCTGTTCATGGTCTACAGATTTTCAGATTGTGTATTTCAGGTGTTGAATCCCTCTCACATTTAATAAAAAAAAAAAAAGGCAATTACACTAAGCAGCAGGAGAAAACTGACTGTCTGTTAATGTTAAAGTATAATTTTATTAAAGATTTTAAATCATTCAAATAAAAAAATAATAATAAAGCTGGAGCGTCCACATGTTCAGATCTAACACTGGGTACGCACTCAGTCTATAACTTATAATGTAAAACTGCCAGTTTTACATAAAAAGTCCTGTGACCCCCTACACATTGAGGTGAAAACTGATTAGATTTGGTACTGGTTGTAGTACCACAGCATCAGCTTTCATTTTAACTCTTTCTTACTGATGACATGTTTTAACTGGTAAGGAAGTTACTGTGAAATAACTCAGTGTTGGTGATCCCAGAGATCTGTAACTGCTTTCATTCTTCATCTGTGTGAGATGCCTGATTGCCTGGTCAGCAAATTCTTTGATGACGCCGTCACTTAAGAGAGGGAAACAAACCTGGCGGTGGACACGAAAAGCTAAATTTGACACTTTCTTCTGTTCTTGAGAACTGTTATGGCATCGATTAAAATAAAAGACAAACTATCAGCCAGGCTAAAAGTCACTGTTGTGCAGTTTCTGATTACGCAGTTAGTTAGCCCACTATGATTGATGTAATGCTAACCGTTGGTCTTGGCCCATAGATGGGACAAGCACTGACTTTGGTAAATCTTCTCTGACGGAGACGTGGTCAGACTCCATTGAATTACAATGTGATTTATGGGGTCTGGAGACCAGGCTAGCCTTACCATGAATTATTGACAAGGTTTTATGCTCTCACAAGTCACATCTCAGCCATTCAGATACTACAGAAAATTCCATCTCCTCGTTGTGTTTATTCAAATTGATTCATTTGCATACACTCAATTCAAAATTTAAGCAGTTCTCACAGCACTTGAAGACAGTATTCCAGTAGAGTTTGAATGTTGAGGGAGGCTTAAAAAAAACCTGCCTGTAGACTAACAAAGTCAAGCTGATGTTGGACTGGCTTGGCCAGAACACAAAACAAGAACAGGGTTGGCTCACTCTGGAGAAGTTACTTAAAAAAAGTCCCACCAAGACATTTATTGGTCGGCAAACCGGCATGTCCAAATTCAATTTTCAGGTTGCACAATTTCAATTTGGTTGTGGTCACACGTTAGAGCCCTGTAGAAGGATAAAGCAGCAATGGATTTCCTGATTTGAACTGTATGAATCTTGCAGTGTAATGCATTCAGCACATTAAGAGCAATGCCAGCTTCATATTTCTCCTGTCCAGGCAAGTGGGAGTTGTTATCTCCAGCCCGTATTTGAGTGGGCTGTGACAGTGATGTCTCGTAAAACAGGCTGGTATCCCAAATATATTCCATTTCTGGTTATACAGCTGTCTTTTGACATTATTTTTCTTCCTGTTCTTCAGTTTGGCAAACCAACTGGCACAAGCATCATGTGGCAGCAGTAAGTAATGAGAGATTTGACAGCCTGTTGAAGATGTATCCCAAGTTCCAAGGTTGTAAGAGTCACATGGCGGCATTTGTCCTGCAGAGAGGTGAGAGTCCTGTAAACCTTGGGTATGCCAGCAAAATGATTTTGACTCAGTGAAGGTCTTCCATATGGATTGAGTTTTTCAAATACTGGATATAGTAATTGTGTGTTTCCTAATTACATAATTTATCTGTAATTACTATAAATGTCCATTGCCAGAAAGAACTGTGAGTCTTGCAGTGACTGGGAAAAACAGCAGCTTTATGCATTTTAATTTGCAATTTTGAAAATTAACATTGCATATATACTATCTTATTTTTTCTCACTGAGTCTGCTTTTGAGGCTTTTGATTAAGTATCTTGAAAATGAAATCAGGGACCTCAGATGATAAAAAATATTTGAAATTATAATTGAAGATGTTTTTGGTCCATATGACAGCTGTGCCTCAGTGATCTCTTCATGATTTATTGTGATGCTGGGATGTTGGTAAAGTGTTAGGTTAGCTCAAACACATCTTCATGCCTAAAGATTAATTTCAGTTCCCAGTGACAAGACACACGAGGATGGTATGTGGATTAAAGCTAAATGGCATTTCCCCTTTGCAGTGTGTGGAATCTTTTTAAAATTTATCCCATCCCTTAGGGGTTTGGGAAAAAATTGATACAACATAGTAATGCTATATTTTGCATGGCAATACCATATCCATAAAGATGCCAAGTATTGATATTGTATTGCCAAGTATCAATGCAACTTTTATGACAGGTTTCCATGACAGCGTTGGTCAGTCTGTCTGTTTGACAATCCCATTTTGCTGTGGTAAGAACAGACTACATAACATGAACAGACTGACATAATTTGAAATTGAAAAAAGGTTATAAAAAATAAGTTTAGAAATTGCAGTATATACTCAGCATCGCAAAATGTTTAAGATCGCATTGCTATTGTATTGGGACTTAAGCATCTCAATATTATCATGTCGTGGGCCTCTGGTTATTCCCACCCCTACTGGCCCTTAAAATCTTGTGTTAATCTCCTTGCACCAGTCCCATCTCTGCTCTTTCTCTCTCTGCTGGTTACTAGTAACTGTTGGTAGAAAGAAAACATTTCATTCTCTCTACAGAAGTGTTTGATACAGCTGGTCAGCCATGTGAGCATTACCAGGTGGTGGCAGTGGGAGCGGGCCGTTCAAGCTGCACCAAGTGGCTTTGCTACAGTGGGACCATGGTGCATGACTGCCATGCCATTGTCGTTGCCAGACGGGCTCTCCTCAGGTACTGACAGGCTGTTTTTAATTTGGAGTTTGGTATTATCCTGTTCTCATTCTCTTCATTGTTCTCATTGAGTTCCCTCTGGTTATGTCATTTCTGGAAAAGTTAGGGAATATTGACATGTCTGTTTCAGTCAGGGGAATTCAGGGAATTTAAGAAATTTGTCAGACAAGTTATGGGATATTGTCAGGTTCAATTTAAAAACTCTGAAACTAGTTATTCACCAAACATAATATTTATTTTCTTTTATGTTCATTTCACACACACACACACACACATATAATTTTTTTTTTTTTTTTTAATCTTTTTGCTCTATTGATATTCGTGATGGAGTCCGAGCATTTGTTTCAAATGTTAAACATTCATGAATCAACCTGAATGCCATTTATTGACATTAATTGCGCCGTTCATGTACAGAGAATGCCAGTGATGCAGATAGTGTGAACATTTTTCTGGTTTGTGGTCAGGTTCCTGTACAAGCAGCTTCTGCTGTTCTTTGATCCTGATCCAAAGGCCAGAGAGCAGAGTATCTTTGAGAGCACTACAGACAGCCCACAGCTTCAGCTCAAACCCAAGGTCATCCTGCATCTGTACACCAGTCAGTCCCCAGAAGGGGCCGCTAAGAACTTCTACTTCAAGTACAGTTTTCCTATTTTTCTTTTATTTTTATTATTTAAATACAATAGTTTACAGTAGTTTGAGTAGCCATAGTATGTTGTTATATGGTCTCTTGTAATTATGAATATTTTTGGATATTTTTATGGGTTGGATTAGTAGCTAAATGGCTAAAATACAATGTAATGTCCTGTTCAGGGGCACTATCAAAAACATTTGTAGGGCTCTGAGGCTTCAGTACCATGCCAAGGGCCTCTTGGTTCCTGTGACCTACCTTGACCCAAGTGTCTGGGCTGCCAAGGTCTGTTGCATGTCTGGGAGTGACAAATTGTGTCGCTGGACTGTCACCGGGGTGCAGGGTGCTCTGCTGAGCCACTTCATCCAGCCACTCCACATCACCAGCATGGTTATAGGTAAAGAACTGCATTCCCACTGTGTGGCACTCATAAAATGTTGTCACTCTTGTATTTTCATATCAAATCTGTGTTTTCAGTGCTTACCTCAGTGGTGGTACCAGTTAGTATACATAAACAACTGATTTTTTTCCCCTAAATAATCCCTTTTACCAGTTCAAACATGTAAAACTGCTTTTCTCTCAGCGACAGATACTGTTGCCCCATTAATTGACAATATTAGCAACTTCTGAATGATCCTTCCCTATGTAATGCCCCTGCCCAGCATCCTGCTTTGTGAAATTATGGAAGCCAGATGCCCTCACACTATGATTGTGAATTCAGCAAATGAAGAAATGTATAATTACTTAAATTGACTGTTAATGGAAACACCAGTGAAAAGGGGTTTTTTATGTATTTGTATGTACATAAATTCATGAAACCTGGAGAGAACATCTTGATGCTGTTATCCATTCAGGAAGCCTGAACCTTTCTGCTGATGACCTGTCTGACATCATCAACAAGCGACTTGGTGATGGATGGGAGAAACAGCTCCCCCCAACCTACAGGAAACAGGATATCTTCTTTCACTGTGGTGACCAAATGGAGCCTGTTGCAACGTCCCCCCCGCACGATGATCTCAGTATCAACTGGTGCCTTGGAGACAAAGACATTGAAGTTCTGGACAGTGGAAGCGGCTACATCATTGATGGGTAAGTGTAAATAGATTGCACAGCACAGTGGTGTCGATGAGCATGATGCACAATCGATAAGAGGGGCTTCTGCTGATTTCTTTATTACAATGTGCTCCACTTCAGGGCATTTACTCTCAGTGTGGTAGTTTTGAGGGGATTGTCCCCCATGACTGAAGAAGGGGAACAATCACCTCCTCCCATCATCACCTTGTGTACGTACTTAGATACAGTGCGTTTAACACCATGTGCCATCAAGTTACTTGTGCTTCCTCAACACATAATGTCACCATAGTAACAGGCACGCTTCATTGGATTGGGTTTATGCTGTGTGTTTATGCCTATGCATGGCAGATTGACTGATCAGTTAGACCTAAAACATGGTGTGCGATATTTGACACAAATTGTGTCATTCTGGTTGTCAAGTTCTTAAGCAGCTTCAGCCCTGGCTGTGTTCCTTTTGGTCTTAAGACACAGTACACTTCTCTCTTGTCTACCTTTTCACTATATCTCTGCATCCAAATTTAGGAAATTAATACCTTAAAAACTAACAGCAGAAGTACATTTTTATTTCACTGTGACAGTTAAATTTTGCAAATCAATTCGTGGTTAACATTGATGTCAAATTATGGGGGCTGATTTGTACAGATCATGGATCAACTGTGTCCCATTGCACCCTACTTACTAGGGCTGCCACAAACGATTATTCTGATAATCGACACGACACCGATTATTTTTGCGATTCCGAGTTTAATCGGATCATACGTAAATTGCAGATTATTGCGCCAGCATGCAGCTTCTATTGTTTTACCATGATTCGCTTCCTTCCATCTTGAAGTGTTTAAGTTATGTGCTAACTAAAAATAAAGACAATTAAGATGGTAATTCAATTGAACTTTTAATGAACTTTGCAATATTAACATTAAATAAAAAAAATTGGGGCTTGACTCTAATAATTTAACAATATGTTAAATTATTATTATTATTTTAAAAATGTAAATTAACTTATGAAACAGACCTGACAATTCAGCTACAAATGAATGAGCAGTAGTATGCATGTGATAACAAAGATTGAAAAATAAGCCAAAGTGATACCGCTTC
>OMLB01005216.1:3537-16214 GCA_900302555.1 Myripristis jacobus
TACCCACTCACCCCTAGACATTCGACTCCAGTCATTCACCCATGACCCCTCACCCTTGACCTTGACCCCTGCCCTCGGGAGTCTCTGCACCTTTACCTGCTGGTCTCTTTCAAAATGTCAGTTTCTCTCCTAGACTGTGCTGCTTGTTTTACAGATCCCTCTCACTCTGCTGCGAGAGGTTAAGGTTACTTGTAATGAGGTAAATCTTACAAACCTATGAATCTCTCTTCTCTCTCTTGCTCATACTTTTTCCCTTGGTCCCTCCCTGGCTTTTACATATTTTTATTTTTCTGTACCTAGACTTTTCCTATCCCGTGCTCCTCCTGTTCTCTCCTTGTTCACTGAGTTGTTTGTTTTTCCTTGTTGTTTTTATGCCCAAGAGTTTGGTGTAAACCTGGGTGAACATGATCTTTTATCTGTATGGTACTCTCCTTTAATTTGGAGTTTTGCAAGCCTCTTCAGAGTACCTCAACACTCACATGAATGTACTGTATATTAATGTTTCATTCAGTGTATCTATTCTTGTGATATTGTGATATTGATATTTTGCTTAGTGCTTGTTTTGACAAGAAAGTCACATGAAGACTTGTTAATATTCAAGTAGGCTTACTAGTACACTAGAGATATTTGACAGAGGTCGGTAAAATGTCAGTGTGTTGTTAGAATTTACACATTCTCTGCACTTTGTTAATCTTTGAATTTGCCAGGCAGCAGTGTCATGACTGTGGTTAGGCAGAATTATAATCAACACAGGCATATGCTTGCGCGCACACATACACACACGCGCACATACACTCTCAAATATTATCACACTCAAGAATGGACTGCCCTCCCTTTGCTTTGCTGCCTCTGTCTGAAAATAGCTGTGGTATGTTTCTCTCCATATGCTAACCTTATGTAGCCTTTATGGTACTGTTCCAGTAGATATATAGGTTAGTATGTCAGAAGCTTTCGTCCTTGGAAAGTGCAAATACTAGCAGCACCTCAGAAAAAAAAGTTTTAGTCGCTGACCAGCATGTTTTGCACATGGCCTTTATCAGGGTGTGTAAAACAATTTAATGTGAGAGTCTCTATAAATTCATAAAACAAGCTAAAATCAAACAATAGAATGAAAGACAGTGGAAATGACCAATAGATTCCAAACATTTTCACTTTGCTATGCAGAAGCAGAGGATATGGTCATCTGACAAACCAAAAGGCCACCGATATTTTTTTATTTTTATTTATTTTATTTTTTTTGGAAGCAGTTTAGCTAAAGTGGCCATTTGAACTTTAGATACTGAATCTTTTTTAGGAATAAAAAATAAATAGTCACCAGCAGGGCCCTGGCATGTTGGAGTAGTACCATATTTAAACCCTTCATGTCAGTTGCGCCTTTGGGCACTAGATGATTTTAAGGGACTTTATCATCTGCTTGTGTATGGCTTCATGAAACTAGTTGGGGGGAGACATAAAAGGATCTGCAACACTTTATGATAGGCTTCCAGACAGGATTTTTTTTCACAAAAGAATGCAGTGATATTTTGGGCAGGATCCTTTCCTTGGACTCATGATAGGACTCTGTCAGTGCAGTGACCTTTGCTGGCAAATTGCAAATATTTTGTTGGCAATTTTATGGCTCACCATGACAATGTCAATACAAAATGCGTGGTGCAGCACAGTTTTGGCATCAAAAATTACATTTGTGCCTTTGCTTACTCACACTTCATGATCTTGGTGCAAGCCCTGACATTTTTGTGTTGTTCTTCTGAGTTAGATGGAGAGGACGCACCCACACAGACCTCCAAAGTCACATAAACCATGTAGGATCAATTCCGATTCGCAAGGGCCAGTGTCCTGCTGACTTGTGGTCCTTTTGTGTGGCCTATATTTGGGTGATGTGGGTGGCCCTGATTGACCCCACACCCTACCACAGCCACTGATAATTTACTCCTCCTAATCCTAATTTGTAGGTGCAACACAACTGTGTTTGCACCACTGTGCACAAGATCAACAAAAAATGCTGATCATGCCCCTGTATACTGGTGGCATGAGCCCATACTTGTGCTTTGTGCCTTGATTGATTATAACAGGACCTTTATGTGCTAGTAACTATTTGATCTTTCCATTATCTGCCGTTCTCTTGGCTGATTTTAGTGTTTCATGTATTTCATGAGGGTTTTAGATGGCCTTATTCAAAAACCCAGAGAGAAGCTACATTGCCAAACATGCTGGTTGGACGAGTGAATCTGTTGTAAGAATGTCTTTTCTCTGCGTTACTAGAGGACTAGAGGACATATTGTAACCTGATGTACAGCCTGGAGCTGCTGCATTTATTGCTTTATTCTCTGTGGACATTAGGTTTAATAACACCAATTATTAGGTAGGATAAACTCTATAGCAATAACACATTTATGAAACGAAACTCAGTGGTGTTTTAACATACAATGACAGAGGCAGCCAAAGATACTGGGTGGAATGTGACAGCTCCAAGACAATATAAAATCACCAAGATCTAATAATTAGAGCCTCATGAACACACCAATTATAGCCACCTGATGACAGTTGGTTTTGTTTATTATGATGCTTTTAGAGGAAGTTGAAGGCCAAATTATATTCTGACTGGCTTCAATTATGTTGCCAGCAAACTAGTCTGTTCAGTCAGTATCAGCGGCCAAACCCTGATGCAGAAAAAAAGTTACATATATGCCACAGTTTAATGAACTGTTACTTATTTATAATATATCTCAGTAATACACTAGAATGCAAAGTTTTATCAAAAGACTAGTGAATGGCAAGAAAATGCCATCTGTGTTTGCTTTTTCCCTCTCCTTTACCAGGATGTTTTCATGTCAGTTTGTCAGTTTTTATTTTATCCAGTTGAGGCAAGTCACTTACTAATCAAAAAGATGTTTTGTCTTTACGTCTCCCCAGGTTGCGGCACCAGGCGCACAAAGAGCTGTATGCATACAAACAAGTAAGTAACCCAGTGACTGATGGACACACATATGTACACACACACGCCTACATATCACAGATTATGACTAGTTTAAAAATAATTATGATGATAATAATAATAATTATTGTAATAAACTTTGATCGTATAGCATGTTGATCAGTGTTCATGCAACAAATGCAGCTCAAAGTGCCTTACAATACAGAGTTACATGAACCGAGCGCTTCACATGTAAATCGACATAG
The DNA here is from genome assembly GCA_900302555.1 of Myripristis jacobus. Taxonomy (NCBI): domain Eukaryota; kingdom Metazoa; phylum Chordata; class Actinopteri; order Holocentriformes; family Holocentridae; genus Myripristis; species Myripristis jacobus. The sequence continues at coordinate 6,718 of OMLB01005216.1, forward strand.
AATGAACATAAAAACAAGGATAGAGTGCCATTAGTAGTGTGACATAAGATTGAAAATCAGCTTTTCTTCAATACTGTTTTCCTCATTTAACAACAATGAGGAACAAGCCAAAAATCTCTTACAGCATTGTCACACTTTTCAAGCTTGTACTGGTGTTAATGTCATATAGCGCCCTTTTTCACAAACTTGAGTTCAAGCAAAGCCATGATGCTACAGTGATTCAGTTCATAAAGAGTGGCTAGTTCAGAGATAACAAATCAGATCTCAGGTCATATGAGGTGGTTGATGGTTAAGTGAGAAGGGAGGCACGAGGGCTTACTTGACTATGGAACAGATCCAACATAAAGTTGCAGATTACACATCAACAGTTGCATGCCAGCCCCATATATCAAATTGGAAATGAAGGGAAAGGGGAATGAAAAAAATGATGAGACTATTGTTGATTCTCATCTTTAAATAACAGTAAAGGTAAATGAATGTATTCTGTGACTGCATTTGGGCATATCCACATGTCTTCCTCCTTAGCTCAAACATGAGACACGCCCTCAGTGTGTCTGCTTCTGCGCTGAACTTCATTGTATCCTACAGAGGCTGATTTATTGTTTGTATTTTAGCAAACTAACATGAACAGTTGAAAATAAAGTTATGAGGCACGCAGCTGCAGGTACTTTACAGCAGTGACACTCCTCAATATATCCTGCCAGATGGCAACAAAGAAGGCTCAAACTCGTCTCCAACCAGTCTCCAGTGTACTATTGTAGGCCCAAGCACACTGGATTGTGTTTAACTCTAGAGGGGGAAAGTGATTCAGCCGGAAAAATCAGGTTCACGGCTAGTTGGAGCTGACCTTGTCAGCAAAGCATTGGTCTTAAGGGTAGCAAGGGGAAGTGGAGGAGGGCATCAACATGACTCTCCTCTTCTATTTATATAATACCAGTGTGTGAAACAGTTTATGTGGCCCGCCAAAACATGTGAAAGGCAAGCAAACACACACGCACATACACACTAGCATGCACACGTTAAGAAACACGTTCACACTCTGATCTTTCTGTCTCCCCAGCTGCTTGTTGGAAAGCAGTGAGCTTAAGTTGGCCACCTCCTCGATGGGTTATATAAGACCACCAAGCACATGCGCACACACACATACACACACACACACACACACACACACACACACACACACACACAGATGTATATTGGAGACCAGAGACTAAATTACTTATTTCTTTCTTGTGTCCTTCATTCAGCCTGAATGGCTGATTCTTCATAGCAGCTAATGAATAGCACATTCGTTGTTGACTCTCATGTCTTTGTATTGCATATGCACAGAATCTATTCCTGTTGTTTGTTGTATTTGTTTATATATTTATTTATTATTTCTTTGAAATAACACTTAATACAAGATAAGCATTAGTGTTCGTTAGTGATTAGTCAGTATCTCTCATAATATGTTGTCTCTTCTCCCCCTCAGGTTATTCAGAAGGAAAAAGTCAAAGAGCTAAATTTGCATGAGGTAAGCACTTAATCTCATCTCTTATTCTGTTGTCTGTTATTACCAGTTTATGTGACGACTCGACACTGTCAGTATCTGGCCTATCTGGGGGACGGGAACATTCTGTTGAAAAACAAGTACATGCTGTCCTGCTATCTTTGCTAGTTTTGCAAAATTCAATAATGCTACAGTCACATTGTCTGACATTTAGATGGATAGGTCATACTCTCTTGTGCATCCAGTATTTTCCACAGGTTGATGGTAGGGCTGTGCGATATGACTATATATTGTGGGACGAGAGAAGAATGTCTATCAATATAGTTTCTATTGCTGGTGTCCCAAGCCACTTTAGGGCAGTATTTTATTTCATTGAAGTGGAGCTCCTAGCTGTCTTGAATTCATCATTGGTACACATGGGCATGAATAACAAACAAACATGGAGGAGCATGACACAAAACGAATTTCCCCGCAACACTACGATGCTGAACAGGACTCAGCCTGACAAGGACAAGATGAGGAACTTGTGCCTAAAGATGGGGGCACCTCTGTCATTCGCATATAAGAAATCTAACAGTGACCAGTGACCAGAAAACTGTGCATCGCAAAGCATGCCGCAGACCGGTTCCCACGTCAGACTCCAACACAATAAACCTCTTCTACCACTTACTGAAGAAGCACGAAAGGCAAGACAGGGAGAGCTAAAAGATGTGAGCTGCATGGAAGGAAAGTGTTGAAAGCAAAAGAAAATCTTGGTTCTGTTCAGTTTCGCTTCCACATAAAAGGAGATAAGACAAAGTGCCTTTCATTTGTATTTAGGTCACAGAATTATCAAAAAGTAGTCATGATGCATGTGGTTTTGTCAGTTTTTATCATCAGATTTACTGGAAACATATAAAACTACTACTACAGCTTATTTGTGACAGTGGTTGTTTGTTGTACGGTGTTTGCTTTAAAAATGTGTAGTATGCAGTCTGTTTTAATGTCAAGTATGAAGTATATGAATATAGGTTTGGTATATCAATGCAAATAGCAAGCTAAATTACAGCAAATAAAGCCCTTCTATTTTAGCAGACTTGAATTAAAAATGTAAACTACGGTAATTTACACCTGAACTAGAAGGTCAGGGAATGTTTGTATTTACAAGCTCACAATTTACAGAAAGCCAGAAACACGCAAGCAACAAAATGTTGAGCAGTCAGACTTTTACCTAGAAGAGTGACAGCCTGGGCTGTTTCAATATACAACAAATATGAAAAGTTGGACTGTGTAATAAATTTACTTTTCATCTTGGGTACCATCATTTGTTTTTATAATTTAGCAAGTAAACTGCTCCTTTTAATTTGGTTACGCGTTAACACAGTGGAGTTAGTAGGTAGCAGCATTGACTTTATTAAAAGGCTACACAATTTACAGTGTTGATTTATCGCAATATATGGTGTATTTTCTTGTGTTAAGTTGTGTTTTTTTTATGGCCTTATGCAGCATACGGTGGTAAAAATAGATTCCAAGCGGGGTAAAAAAGCTTCACATGCTGCAGACAGGCCGCCCAGGTGAATATGGGGGGGGGACAATGGATGACAGTTCACGGCACGAGCATATTCTGTAGCCAGTGTGACTGAGTAAGCGTTGGGCAGGACACCAAAAAAGTCTTTTCTCATTTTTTACATAAAGGCTACTAGTGGGAAAATCTGATCTGTTTTCATCCTCCAGGTTGTGGCAGTGAATGGAATCTGATGATGCACTGTACCATCAAATATTAATTCCAAATGATACGCTGAACCTTGTGACTCTGAAGGGGCAATACACTCTGCTGCCATCAACATAAACATTTATAGCTTCAGGAAGGCCAATAAAATGCCCCAAATAGCATGAACATGTTATGCAACGTGCATCAGGAACAGAGATTTGCTCCACGAGTTAGCATCCCAGTGCAGCTGGTGATGTCAGGCTGGGATAACATTTACTGCGTCAAAAGACACAAAGGAATTGCAGGATGGACACACTGATACATTGAATTTGACGTGTTTTTATTCCTTCTCACAAATATCAGAGCCAAAAAAAAAATATACAAATGGCAGAAAATAGCATTAAGTACCAGGCAGGATGGTACATGTTTGCTAACTTGTGGTTTGGGACCAAAATCGCAATAAAAAAAAAACTTGCAATACAGGGGCACCGCAGTAGCTCACCAGATAAGAGCGCGTACCATGTATTAAGGCTGAGTCCTGATTGCAGCATCCTGGGTTTGGATCCGACCCTAGGCCATTTGCTGCATGTCATCCCCTTTATTTCACTACCTTTCCTGTCTCTCTCTACTGTGACTGTCAAATAAAGCAGAAATGCCAAAAAAAAAACTTAAAAAAAAAAGTTGCAATACTAGCTAACTGTAATGCTGTGTGTGTGTGTGTGTGTGTGTGTGTGTGTGTGTGTATGTGTGTGCGCGTGTTTGTGTGTGATTGTTTGTCTTATGTGACAGTGAGTAGAGTTAGATGATAGAAAACAATTGCATGAAATGTTGTCGACATTAAGCTTGGCTGATGCATGCTTTTTCCCATGCACCAGTTGAAAAAAATCCAACAGAGGCAGGCATTCTACGCCTTCAGAAAATTTTCAGTGCAACAGCAACACAGAATCTGCACTGGTGACAGAGTCTCTGATTTGAAATCAGTGGACATTTGCTCTGCAGACACATTTTGATGTATTAGGTGTCATCGTGGCTTAAGTCTTTGGTTTTGCGGGCATGAGCGACTGAATGTTGGTTTGATTTTGGTCTGTTTTGAGTTATTACATCACACCATTTCTTGCCATTCAACATTCAGCACATGTATCTTCTTGACATATTGTACAGTGAAAACTATCATCTTATGGTGCAGTCATGACCTCCTTACTGTTGTTGCTGTATGTCAGCACAGTTGGAAAACCATAACCTCTAACACACACAGCTGTCCAACAGTTGTAACACTGGGAAAATGGATGCTTTATGTTGTTGATGAGCTCAGTGTGCCTTATTGTACATGCTTATAATGTGCAAATCAAATTCTCCTCAGGAAAATAAAGGTCTTCATTCAGTCATTCATTCATGGACACGTCACCCAAGACCACTGTCCCTTTTGTAACGCATTGCTGCAAATGAAATGCTTGCAGTAGTATCTACATGTTAATGGGATCATGCCACGCCACCAATCTAAACAAAGTTCTTGTCATCAGGGCTGGAATTTCCCACAGTCCACTGCTGGGTTTCAGTTTGCACCCAGTGCCCTTCATTTTCTCTGTTATTAGAAACTGAGAGAGAGCCTCAGAATGTGTCATGTGAGTGAAGTGTGTGACAGAGCAGCCAAGCTGTTTTGTTTTGTGTAGCTGAAGACAATAACACACACACCAGCCTGGGGAATGACCCACTTTTGAAGACAACTACTCCAAAGGGACAGCCTTGAACTGAGTATAGATTGAGTTGCATGTATTAATTCTCAGCAGCTTTATTAATGACATATTTACGGTAAGGTGTGTGCTGATCAGGGCTCTGGCTTTTCTCAAAGGCCAGATAAGTTTGTATGATGGTGTAACCTGATACATCCTAACTTTGCACTGTTCATTAAAGTCTGATACCAGCATCCATGTGACACTGATATGTGTGGAAGACAGCTACATAGCTTAACCAAGAAAGTTAATGTCATGCATGTTGTATGGTTGCAATAAACATAATTAAACAATACAACACTCGCTTGTGTGTTATAGTAAATAACATCACAGAGGAGTGATTTAGCTACTATAATACACAGGCCTTGAGCGTTCAATTGCAGAAACAATATCTCAAATAAATTGCTGACATGAAGTTTGAAATGTTTTAAATGCCCTGCCAAAAAGTGCTCTTCTCAAAACTAAAACTTGTTTAGCAACATAAACCAATTTGAGGAGTAGACTGTTTATAGCCTACATGCAACGTTACATCTCTTACAATATTACTTTTTTTAGCCAAGTGTTAAAAAAGTCGAGGGCCTATGCCATATGTCTTGGCGCTAATTTCCTCTTCTTCTGTGACTGCTACGTGGTGAAGAGTTTCAGAAGTCTCATGCCCAGTAACGTTTGTCTTGTTTTTGTTTTCTTTTTCAGACTCATAATCCAATAGAGACATATCTGTTGTTAGCAACACAGAGAATATTGTTTGAGTTAGTTATTGTCAGAGGCTAGCTAGTGTAACAGAAGCAGAATCACCTGTAGGTGACGGATAATCACCTGTTAGTCTGACAGCTGTTGTAGCAGAAGAATACAGATAAAGTGATGCGGCTTCTGTGATATTATGGTAAAAATCACACGGATCTCAGGACAATCACATCGCTTGACTGGAATCTTCTGTCGTATAAATCTAAAATATGTAACACTGGTAAGCGTGTATAACATTTTAGCTATAGTGCAACAAAGCAGTCACATTTAACTGTATCAGTAACTCAGGTGGACCAAAAGCACATGCAACTGTTGTTTCCCCCTGTGCTCAAATGCATAAAATACTGTCTGACTGAGTGTGATGTTCTTTTTGGTGTGTAATATTGCCTCAGTGTTGTGTCAGACTACTTTTGTACATTTTGTACTTTGAGGATTAGACACTTGGTTGTATTGTGAAGGGAGACCGTATCTGGGTGTCTGGGAGTGGATAACTCTGCCGTGGCCTTGCTGTGATAATGAGCAACCTCAGATTTTCTCCCCGTGACATGCAGCAGATGCACAGTTGATTTGTTAAATTCTCACATGATTTTCCTAATTTATCTGGAGATATTACACATTTAGGGCTTTTTTTTCTTTTCTTTTCTCTGGTACGTTTACCAGCTTGGTGCAGTTAGTTTAGGCAGGTGTGAAATCAGAAATTCAGATGTGGACCAAAGCAGCTGGACCGAGTCCCTGTTGAGGAGGTGGTCTCTGGTCATGGTTACAAACCAACTCACGAGTGTGAAGGTAATCTGAAAAGTAATAGCATTAGCAGCTAGCAGTTAGCAACACAGGAACACAATGAAGCATGGGTTGACATGGAAATATGTTGGTATATAACCCAAGTGAGAAAGGTAAAAAAAAACAAAAAAAAACAAAACATTTGGGTTCATTTTTATTTTTTGTCATCTGAAAACAAAGCAAACCAAATGAACAATGCAACAAAGTAGCAGCTATTCCACTGACTGTCACCACAGCAAATGGACTACAGTATTTTTTCCTTGTGTTAAACAAGCTTAACTGGTATGATGGCATTGCAGTGCTCTATTCCTGGAGCTATAAGCTAGAGGTCATGCTTTTTGTTGTTGTTGTCCTATCTAAGAGTAAGTTATATATGTATTATTGTAAGACTCAGTGAACCTGTGAATTCGCCTGTTGTCAATTTGATTATGTAAGTACTTACATTGTTGACATTGTTTTTGATAAAGAGTAGATGAAAGGCCTGCTAATATTTGTCAGAATGTAGTTAGGAAGTGACTGGCGCCCACAACCTTAAATATTGACATTAGCACTGTATTAATTGAAATATTAGCTGATTGCCCACTGATTACCGATGTTTGAGTTTCTCCTTGTTTTTGACATGTTTCTTTGCCAGCTGACATGGCTTATGGACAAGTACAACTTTTACCAGACATGTTTTAAATCGGCTGTGACTAACAGTAAACAATACAAGACAAAAGCAATGATCCAGTGAAAGGGAATCATATTTCTTAAGGATGATTTTTGTTGACAGTATAGATAATTTCCAATTAAAAGAAAAAAAAAGGCCATCCAGAATGCGTACTTACTGTTATTGGCTTAATTAATTTGAATAATTTTGACACCATGGTGATGCTGGTTATTTGTCAATGTATGTAATTTAAAGCTTCACTAGTATAGTTTCAAATACGATACATTTAGTGACCCATTGAGTCCCAGGTAGTAGTGTTTTACATCACTGTAGCAGAGACAGTGCAGCTGGATCATCTTAGCTAAGCCATGCCACTGTGAACAGTAGCTCATGCATCAGTTGTCCATCAGCATTTGGCCATTAACTGCTTAATCATTATGGCAGTTTTAGTGGGCAGAGCAAAATTGTCAACATCACAAGCTAGCTGCTGCAGAGAAACATGAGTATATTAGGAGAATAGTCAAATATGCGTGGCATAAGTTGCCCTGATAGTTCACTTGGTAGAGTGCGTACCACTTATTAAGGCTGGGTCCTTACCACAGCGTCCTGGGTTTGAATCCGAGCTCAGGCCCTTTGCCCCTTTGCAGCATCTCATCCCCTCTCTCTCCCCTGCCTTTCCTGTCACTCTTTACTTTGACTGTCAAAAAACCTGCTATTATACTATGCTATCAAGATTGATCCGCGAATGATAAATACTCAACACGCAGCAGCTTTAAATAGCTTTCATGGACATGCACAATACCTGCAGCATGGCAAACAAACTGCAGTACACATATGAAGCACTCCCAGTTCACATGTCGCTGTAGAGACTATTTTGCTTTGTCTTCATTTGTTTTGGGCCAGTGTCGATGGTTTTAAAAACTGTATGGTGTAACCAGGAATACAGGAATACCTTCCCAGTGATTACCCAAAAAAACAATTTCCAAATTTCAACATTAGCTGGTATACCCTGCCATCTAGGCTGCCATAAACAGCAGCGATAGTTTCATGGATGCGAGGAGACTAGACTACCATGTTAACTTAATTTAGATCAAATACAAGGGGACATTGGAGGGATGAAAGTAGCGCAGCCTTAATTATGCATTTCTTTGGTGTTATGCTTGGAAAATTATTATTAAAGGATTATGGTGAGAAAGACTATCACTCTTTGCTACATATTTCCAATTTGAGAGACAGAGATAGATATGAATAAGCACTGAGAAAAATCCATTCCTCCCTGCATGCTGCCATTTGAGTCAGATGTTCCTCCTCCACAGATTCTGTGGCAGCGATTGACTGTTCTCTTGTGTGCACTGCCACATAAGTGTTTTACTCTTGCCAATGTGTGTCAGTAATGGTAATGTTCAGTGATCTAACCACCATTTAATTTCACTGAGGAAGGCGCAGGGTTATCTTCTGGGTAAAAAACAGGTGGAAAGAATGCCTGAATGAATATGAAGTGGGGAGCACTGGTTCATGCTTCCCACGGGCACGGATGTGACTGGGGGGCGCGAGCTGCATCCACAAGTAATAGGCATTCATTGCTTTTCATGCTGATCCATCTCTTCCGTCCTTGGTGGAAGTCCTCCACTTCATTTCCACCTCCTTGCCCAGTTCCTTCCCACCTCTCAGTCGCAGGAGGCGCTTTATCGTGGCTGCCGGCCCTGTTGTTTTAATTGCCACTTGTGACGGGCCAACGCTCCTGGCAACACACCCTCGGTCACATCCATGTCCGCAGCAAGCATGAACCAAACTTCAGCCTCCCAGTTCACACAGCACTTGTAGTGGCTGTTTTTGTGTCTTTTTTTTTCACTGTCAGCTCCTCATCTTTTGTCAAGATGCCAACCGCCGTCATTACCCATCTTCCAGGACTATAATTAATACAAGCCATGCCTTTTTTTTTTTTTTTTTTTTCAGCAAACACTTTCCAGCAGATTTTGTCCTGCTGCTTTGACAAATTTTTGCAACGCTTAGTGACTTAACAACAATGTTCTCTAACTGCTATAAATAATCTCTAACTCATGTTATGCATTTATGTGTCAAGTACATCACTGGTGGAACGTAGCCATGTAGCTTAATGGTTCCTGCTGTCGCACTTACAAAAGAAATTTAAGTACCTCTAAACACACCTGACTGCAAAATAGATGTGCTGGTGCTGACAAGTCTGATAGTGCCAAGTAGCTGAATTTCATACAAGGAGTTTCATTTGACAGAAAAAAAAAAAAAATCACAGGATTGACTTATTACTTATTTTTCTGTTTCCGTTCTTGAATTGTCGTAGTTATGGCACAGGTGTAGCAGAATGAAACTTCAGGCACAGTTGGCATTGATCAAGTTGGGAGAGGTTATTTTGTGTGTTATTTTGTATTTTATTTG
>OMLB01005217.1:1388-18734 GCA_900302555.1 Myripristis jacobus
TGGCCTTTCAATAAAAAAAAAAAAATAGATGACAGCCAGTCAGGAAGGAGATAAGGGCAGGATTTTACTTTTTAACACTTAACTGTCAGTCAAAAAACCCTGCTATGAAACCTGCCTCACTCTGCCACACCTATGACAATTTCATCAGTGTTTTCAGAAAGTAATTTTATCATCCCATGATGGTCTACATCCTGTTTCAGAGGCTTTTCCATGCTGCCAACCATGACCAAATTTAAAGGTACTGAGGATTGTTTCCGATCAGTGTGTACGATGATGATGACAACGGTCTAGATTCGGCCTGCAAATTATATACTTATTCCTGTTTTATTTCCATTTTTGCGGGGGTCTCTGGCAATTTTGCATAGTCTACCTTTAAATGCAAAACGTCCTACACTTGTATTAGCCTTCAAATCAATCAATATGAGACCCCTAATCTGGAAAATACCTCTGGAAATGAGGTTTAATGAGTTTATTTGTGCACAGAGATGTACACAGCTAAGTTCTCTGAAGTGTGAAAATATGCAAGGAGTTTTTGCAGAGAAGCAAAGCTGAAAAGGGAAGGATCATTTCAGATATCACTAAGGAACAGATAGTCTCTGTGGTTTATATGGGGTCAGGAGAGAACAGTGGGATATTCACACAGTGCCCTTGAACTGGATATGCGAGATTAAGCAGTCACAAAGGAAAGAGGGCCCGTGTGGTGGAATCTGCAATTATGGGGATTATGGTGAACATATACCACAGTTTAGTATTTAAATAAGCACAGTGTTTCATTTTCTCTGAATGTTTTGGTGGCTCAGTGGGCAAAGGTGCATGCTACTGTCATCTCTTCATGAAATACACTTTTCCAAAAAAAGACACTTGACACGGGTGAAAATAGGAGTTGTCGAAAAAGGAAACATGACACAGGTTTTTTGGGCTTATTAACCGACACTTGTCAGCTGCATTACATTCAGTACCACTCATTTGCGTCATTGTTTCTCACTCACAGGTTCAAATCTGGCTCACCATCTTGGTCTCTCCTCCCCTGAATATTTTTGTGACTTGCCACTGTTACCCGTCCAAAAAACCAGGGATTTCCAATTACTTTTTGTAGTTGGTGTGTTTTGCCACCAGTGCTGTGATAACCTGTGTTTTCCTTGGCTTGTCTCAGGAGGATTTCCAGCTGTACCTCCACCAGCAGATCCAGATTCAGCAGCAGGCAGAGCAAGCCCAGAAGAAGCCCTCTCGTCTGGGTCTGCTAAAGCGAAACAAACCACTTGTGCAGAGGCCGTCCTCCTTCCCCACACCTGCCCCTACTGCTCCTTCAGTCACCAGACCTTCCATCTCCAATGCCCCAACTCCCAGATCTGAGCTGGCTGCGGCCCCGGCCCCGGCCCCCAGCACACCTCCCACCGGCTCCCAGCGCAAATGGAAGGACAAGTTGAAGAGGGGCAGGATCAGTCGTCAGGAAGACCAGGATGCAGCACAGCGAGATGTGAACCAGTCCGCATGGGGCAAGAACGACGGCTTCCAGATTATATCACTTGACTGAAACAGGGAAGCATTGCACTAAGTACATTCATGCTAATGCACAGCTCTTGTATATATGTTTTCCGAAATATTAGATAATCTGTGGTGCAAAGACAAGGGGGGGGGTGACATGCGACAAATGTCCCAGGTCAGACGTCAGAGGTTACATGTCAGACCACTGAGCCACCACGATGGCCCCACATGTAGCCTTTTAATGTATTTATGGGAACAATTTGTCTGAAAATCTGTGGTGAAGATTGAGCCATATGGTTGTACAAATACTGTAAAATTTGCTGTTTTGCACTGAAGTTTCTGAATTTCGTTTTGCCAGTTGGCATGCTGTTGTAAAAAGCTCAATAAATTCACATTACTGTACATTTACTGTATAAACTCGTCTGGTTGAGTCAGAGGAGTGTTTAGTTTTGTTAAGGGTACCAAGGGACACTGTCTCCAAGTTCCAGGCCTTCAAAAGCTCACTTTATCCTCTACCGTCTGCACTGTTAAAGACTCAGAAGAAAAGAGATCAATTTTCAGTCGTGTTTTTCCGTTTTATTGAATATCAGTAGTAGATTTTGTACATTTTCAATAGATACTGTATATCTAAATAATTTACTCATACGCATCTCGCACACATTTAAAATCTCTATATGCCGGTATCTAGAATGGATGTCATTATTGTGGCAATGTTTTCAGTATACTCATATGCATATAGCACAGCAAACTCACACCTGAAGACAAAAGGGAAAAGGCATGCTCATTGTAAAATACAGTGCACAATCCTGATCTGATTATTACAGTCTTCAAACACTGTTTCAACGTGATGTAATAAATTAACTTTTCTATATAATCGATCTTTGACACATTCTTTTCTCACAGCAAGGCAACAGAAACGGATGCAGGACCTGCATACAAATGCCTTTGCTAACCCCTTTTCACCCCAACAGTCCATTCATACTGTGCAACAAGTGAAATCTGACCAGTGGTCAGTGTAGCTGAGATGAAGAGGGGGTTGCCTGGCTACTGGAGCACTCCAAAAGGGACAAGGTGAGGGCGAGTTTCACTCAAACCAAATCTGATTATTTAAAAAGTCTTTGAGACCCGGTTTTCACATCAAATGAAAACAGTACAAAACACTGACTGAAGTCAATATTCAGTGCCATGAAGTGAGATACAAAATGCCATGCATGCTAAACCCTTGCCAGTTAAGATTCCCTGTGACACAATTCACACAGAACTGGCAACCCAGCTGCCAATCTCAATTCTGCGAGTTGTTACTGTAGAATAAACTTTTTTTTTTTTATCAAGTTTTACGTCGATGAAAAACAAGCTTTAGACAAGAGAGGCACATACAAATATACAACACCCTGCTTACTCATAAAATGGACACATGGCAGTTTCACTACTTGACTGTACTTCTCCAACTCATGAAAGAGACACGATGTTATTAATACTATCACGATAAGATAATGTACATTGTTGCAGCATATATTTGTCGCATATCCATATAGTCTTGCGCTTTAGTTGTGTACATGAATGGATGTGATACAGATAATAAATCTGAGTAAAAAGTATTTCATCTCAACACTGAGTAGATTGACCAAATACATAGACACAACAGCAATAACAGCATGGCTTATTACCAGACAGGAGAGAAGTATAATAATAGTATAACAGAGAATAACTAGAGCATACAGTTGTAACCTGAGATACTCAGGAGACAGCTTGACAATACTGCACTTGAGAGTTTTAGCTTGGTTTCTTGTAGATGTTTTTGCTGGCATAAAAAAAATATAGCCAGCTTTTCCAGTGACACTGATTTTTTTTTTTTAAGAGTAACCAACCTTTAAACCCTAAACGGACATACTGTATATACACTGAGGATATGAGATACAAATTAATTCTAGACCAAAACAGTAAACATATCCTTATTAACATAAAACAATGCTTGTAAAACAAGTAGTTGTACATGCACAGTCTGCATTACAGCCTTTCTTCAGAGATAGTGATGCTCCTGATATGACACCAAATGCCCTCATGAAAAAAGGAACAATTTTGGTCTAACAGTTCTCTTGTGTCTGCTTGATCTACCTCAGAATCAAGCTTCCCACCTTTATTTACGTTTGTCCCATTACTGTCAAGGCTTTTATATCCTAAATATCTTGTTGATGATCCACTGCGGCAGTCCCAGATTGTACTAGCCAAAAGCCAATTTTCTATGATAAAGTCATAATTCTACTTGACGTTAAGAATGACACTGTGCAAATGAGAGGTTCTTTGGATTAGTAAGTCATCTCCAAAACATTTCCCTTGCGTTAAAATGAAAATAAATTCTTACTGTTGTCTACCTACCAAGCTAAAAATCAATCTAGGTAAGAACCAATCTAGTAACACTACTTGTCTGGCACAGAGAAGGAACAAAAAAAAAATTCTCAACATCTAGGCTACACACTATTTTTGAGAGTAGTAGGAGGTCAGATCTGACTGACCTGAAGGGGTGAGTTTGGTCCAGGACTGGCGGATATTAGCATTGTTAACAGCTCCACCTGGTGTGACTGAAGCCGCTTCATTCTCACCATCAGTTTCAGGGAGGGAACCCTCGGAGAGATGCTGAGCGCAAAAGTTCAGGTGGGAGGAGGGAACGGGAGGAAGCTAGGACTGCAGGAAGGATATGATGGAGCTGATGAAGTCTAAGGGTTTATCTGCATGGATCCAGTGGCTCGCGTCTGGAATATACTGGATGTCAGCATAGGGGAACAACCGCTGGATCTCTGGGTAATCCTCAGAGCTGAGAAATATAGAGAGGGAGGGATGATAAGTGAAGAGACACAGAGAATAACAAAAGAGAAGGAAGAGGGGCAGTAAAGAGAGAGAACAAGTTCATCATATCTGAAAAATGACAACTCTATTCATAAAGTCACTCAGAGTAAAGATTTATCACTTGTTAGAAGACATAATAGCAGTCTGCTGTATCTGCACCTGATGTAAGCAGAGCTCGCTCCACCCAAGAACAGTGTGGGTCCCTCATAGGTTGTGCTGAAGCTGGGGAAGCTCATGATGTCATCGAGGTGCGCTGAGATGGCATCCAAGTTCACCCTCCAAGCGTACTGACCGTTCTGCTCCACCAAGTTAGTCAGCAGGAACTGACGCACTGAATGCTCCTGCGGGGAAAAAACACAGTATATGATTAGACTTAGAAAAGCGAGTAGTTGTGCACTCAGCATCCATTGTGCTTCTGGTCGGCCTGAAGGGACCTCCCTCTGTCAGCGATCCTTCCCAACGTTTCTTATATTTTTCCCCATTTTGGCTTCTAGGGTTTTTCTGTGAATTTTTCCTACCCTCTGAGTATTTTCAGGGAGTGTTCGTTTTGTTTTCTATGAACTGTAGGCCTCTAAAGCCTTTTGAGACTGTACCAGTGATTTTAGGGCTTTAAGTAAACGTGAAACAGAAAACCAACTTAATTTTAAGATTCAGTCTCAAACATCATTCCTGGAAACCCGCTATCAAGAGAGAATAAGTGCTTGACAGCTGAAAGACTGTCCTGACAAACTACCAAAATTTTAAATCAAACAAGCAACCTCCATCTTTGTTGTCAAAGATCACAGAGCGTAAATGAACATATTTCAGATTTGTATCCACTGAGGGGGAAGCAGTCCTAACCTTGACCAAACTGCGCAACTGGTCCTCAGCCATTCGTCTGGCGGTGGAACGTGGGAGGTCACTGGACACTTTCACCTCCTGCATGGCTTGGATGTAGTAGCGGAAGTTGGTGCGGGTGGTGGTCTGGGCTGGACTGATGTCCACTACCACCAGTCTCTCCACTAAACTAGGCTGAGGACGGGAGGGGGCAAAGAGGGAGGACAAGTAGGAAGGAAGCAGAGATAGAGATGGATGAATGAGAGGAGGGCATAAAGGAGAAAAGTCAGTGAGAAGCAAAAGTGATAATGTGGAGTGAGCAAAGTTGGGGGTAATGTGAGGATCATTAGTTGAGAGATGAAAGTAAGGGATAAAGGTTATGTGCCATCCACTTACGGGATCTCATCATAATAAATTCATGTTGACATTTTAGATATGCTCACCTGCGTCAGGGCAGTTGACATGGCTACTTTCCCTCCCATGCTGTGCCCAATCAGGACACACTTGTCAATGTGCAGCTGGGTGAGAAGGTGTTTTAAATCGCTGGTCATTGCTTCGTATGTCAGCGCGGGGTTGTGCGTGCTGTTGCCATGGTTACGAGCATCCACAGTCAGCACCTAACTGGACAAAGGACAGTTAGTACACTTGGGATGGGGCAAAAGAGGGAACGGAGAGGGGAGACAAAAACTTTAGGCAGTTAGTCAAAGAAGGGCACTGGAGATCGCATTACACTCTCACTCATTCTGGTGTAACACATCCATAAAGGTTCAGCTGGCTGGTTTGGGTGTAGTTCTTCAAAATTTACAATCTTTTTTTCCCTGATAGAGCTGATACAGTTTTTGGGGATTTTTTTCTCGCCTGCTATGAGGATGAAGTCAGGGGCATGTAGAGCCCTTTGAGAGTGATATTGATCCTTCAATGAGCTTGAACTTCATAGCCTTGCAAAATAAATATTAGCAATAAATACTAACAAATGTGCTTTTGTCTGTTTACTCACAGACATTAACTGCAATACTACAACTAATGAGTACAATCAAACTTTGATTTAATGCTGTATGTCAATGCCAACTGCAGGGAGTGGTGTCAAAGAACTGGCAGTTGGATCACTTTCAGTAAAATAACACATCCACTATGTATCAAGCTCCTGACAACCATGTCAGATAAATTAGGATGCACTGTTGCCGTTCCATCAGTGAATAGGAGCTTTGTCTTCACCACTGCATTACCTTCCGGCCTGTGCGTTGCACCAGGGACTTGGCTATTGAATGGAAGTTAGATTTGCTGCCAAAAAGGCCATGCAGAAACACCAGCGGAGTGCTCTCTCCTTTCCCATCAAAGACATCATAGCTCAAGTTGACGGGGCTGAAAAAAACAAACACACAATCTCTATTAGCTATTCACTCTTCTAGTTTTACGGTCAATTACACACAATAATTACACAGTGACCATAGAGTTCTGAAAGTGGATATATAAAACTAAACTGTTATATCAAAGTAAAAAAAAAATTAGACATAATATTTTCTGACTGAAAAAAGGTGTACGCTGAAGCCTGGGCATATTGTGCTGACCTTAACAGTTAACAAAGCATCAGCCTTTCTCTATCCCAAAACAGCAGTGAACTAATACAAACAAAATAAGATCTAATAAAGAAACACAACATGAATAAATAGAGCCAGACAACCAAAATAAAGACAGATCATATTATCGCTCATGTATCAGGGGCTGGTTTTGTATCTTTCAAAAGTTTTTGAACATTTTCCTAAATGCGAGTAGTTTGTCCTTCTTGAGTTGAAAATCAGGGATGTGCTACCTTTTCACAAGTTTTGAATATACTTCCCAAACAGTGTCAAAAATGTAAACTTATGCTACTGAGCACTCTCCATGTTTCCTCCAACAATTTTCTATAACACTCTTTTGTTAACATCTCATAATGCCGCTCTCTTTCTTTCTATCTCTTTCATTTATTTTCATTTTCTTTTATTCTGCATTTTAGGAATTTGGTGTATGGTGTCATTTTTCTTCTTGCATGCATTCTGCAGCCATTTAGTAATCCATGGTTAATCCATACATTCATGTTTCCCTTTGGATTTCCTAACTGGCATTTCTTTCATAAAGTTCTGTTGCTGAAGCTCTGAGTGCATTACAGGCTTTGTCTGGATCATCACCATAAACCTCTTCCCTCTCTGGGCTCATTAAGTCCTCCTTAAATGCACTGATGGCTTCCTGTGCTCTTCATCGTGGCAGTCTGCTTGCACTAACCGCCTCAGCTTGGTGTGGGAGATCCCTCTGCACAGTGGCGAACTTTGGAAAGGGGCACAACCCTCTCGGGACAGCCAGGCGTGGCAGAGCTGGCCTGGGAACATACTACACCCCAGAGCTCCCCTCCCTGCCTCAGCACACATTAACTGAACTTCACCTCTTCGACAGTTCATACAGAAACACGGTGTAATCACAGCACACATCTGTGACAGCACCGTTTAACTGCCATAAATCAGCGACAGATGGAGGAGAGCCTATTTCCAAAATCCTCTTTATAACTGTGAGTCAAGCCTTCCCCGTCCTGCAGGAGCTTCCCAGCCCGCCTGGAGGTTAACTTGCTAACCACAGTCCTGAATGTCACCCGGCTACACAAAGTTAACGGTTACCATGAACGCCCACTGACAGCGTGCTCACACAAACAGTTAACAGCTTCTACTGGCAAAGTTTTCGCTACTTAAGCGCTGAAATAGCACGCCATCATTTCCACACAACCTTACCGGAATACCGTTACGCTACATTAGCCAAGCTAAAGCAGAGGGCATTAGTTAGCCGGTCGGCTAGCTGAGCTACCTGGATGTGCTGGACGCCCGCACCGCCGTAGACGCGGCGCACACATCCTGCTGTCCGCTTACGAAACGACACGACGGCCGGCAGTTTAGCAGTCCTCTCTGGATTACACGACACAGAGCACTCATGGCAGCATACGCTCGACTACCCGGCGTCTGGAAAACAGCATAAGACTTTAAATTTGCAACGATAACCGGAGCTAAGGCTGTGGATATGCATTCACCACGTTAGAGTCCAGTAGCAGCAGCTTCTGTACCGTAACCATGTAACAGCTGATGGTGCGTGATGACGTGACCCGCAAACGTATACAACGCACGCACGCCATTGCTTACGTAGCCGGCAGGGGGAGCCAAAGTATCACAATTTTGCCGCTTTGTTTACCACCTTGCATTCCTTGGGTATACATTTCTAGAGTTTTTTCTTTCTTTTTGCTTGATCTTGTTTTGTTTCTGCTTTTATCGTTTTTAAACTTTTCATGTTTTCAATGTTTTATTTTTCTTAATTTATTTCTATGCCACTGTAAAGCATTTTGAATTGCTTTATGTATGAATGGTGCTATACAAATAAACTTGCCTTGCCAAGAGAATATGTTCAAGTTTATATTTTAGGCATGTAGCTCTGTGAAAGCAACACACTGTAACTGAGCGGCATCCTCTACAGGCTACTTGGCTGCTGATGACCATACACTTACACCTGTGGGGATCAAACCTGTGACCTTTTTGTTATAGGACGCTCGCCATCAACCACCACAGACACAGTCTAAATGAATCCCCTCATGAAAGTGTGTAAAATTCAATTGTCAGCTGTCAAAAGCCAAAAGGCAAGCTTTGGCAGTGACGGCAAGTCTTAGATCTGTCTTTTTTCCATCTCCACTTGCGGGAAAATAATTGAAAAGAAGTTATTCATTGCTGCTGGGATGCTGCTTGATAATTGTTGAACATTATGATTTCACCTTTAAGATCACACTCCATATCCAGGATGAAGTGAATTTTGTCCATTTAACTAAACATTTTGTGGGTTTCGGGGACTAAAATAAGTACCCTAATCCGATGAGTTTGATTAATCCAGTGGCCCCCCATGTAGGCTTTGTTTGTACTGACCCAGTAGTTGGAGGATTTGTTGGCCTGAAATGTTAGTTCAAATATTTACCAGCAGAGAGAGCAGGCCCAGAGTAACAACACGTCCTTTACAGTGAGCTCTGGTGTCACTGAGCTTTTTTTTCCCCTAGGCAAGACAGTCAGTATCATGCAAAACTATCATATTTGCTTGCATAAATGTCACTCCAGTGAACTTATAACAAAGCTTAACCTACACTGAAATGCAGTTTGGGCTGTGTCAGGCAGCTGTTTGTGTTTACTGGTCTGCCTGTATAATTTTCAATGACTTATCAGGTCCTTTTTTGTTTTTTTATTTTTTTCTGAAGTGTGCATTTGTATCAAAAACATATCACTCAAAATGTTGACAAGACACTCACTGACTTCGGAGACACATTATGCCCTTTGGAGATTGCCAAGTTATTACAGGGATGTTTATTTATAGGTGTGTGTCCTCCGTTACTCACATCTTGCTCACCAGTGTACACATCAGTGCTACATAACTAAGAGTCTGTTGTCATATTTCACTCCCTCACCTGGCGCCTTTCTCTCCATAAAGCGCCACAGTTTATGGTCACTATCTGTTTGAGTCCTTCTGCCGAAGACAACAACATGCAGCCAGACAGAAATCATCAGCGTGTGGACCTGGAGGCCCGGCCTCTCTGTCTGAGTCTCTGGCCGTTCATTACTATGGGAGTCGTGTCTGCTGGGATAAAGCGAGTTATGCACTGTCACCATAGAGATGGCATGACACTGAGGCCCCTGGGGAGCCCAGCACTGAGCCAGCCTGAAAGAGAGAGAGAGACAGAGAAAGGATGATGTGGGGGATGGGGAACAGCAACAACATTTTGTACACTCAAAATATTATCCATATAAAACTAGTATTGAGTTGTAATTCCTGTCTTTTTTTTTAAACCAAGTGAAAAATTGGCAAAATTCCTGCAGCAGGAGACTGTAAGTGATCACACTGGTGACATGGAGCAAGCTCAGTTTAGTGTTTTTAAGACTGAATATGTGACTAAAGGTGTTAAGTTCAAGTTATCCTTCCATTTCACTTCGGTGACAGCAGACTGATCCTCCTGGCCTTGTGCTCCTGTGTGACAAACCCGAGCACCCAGACAGTGAGCTCCAGCTCTCCTCCATGCTACAAGCAAAGCAAATAAACTCCTCATCCGTGTCTTTTCAACTCTTACCTACTTTTTCAAAATGTATACCCCCACCTACCCACCCAACACATACACTTAGTGCTCTTTTTGCAGGGCTTCATATGCTTTTTAACCACAAGAGGCACTTGGGACAGACAAAACATTTCATTCACTGAAGGAAGTAAATGGGACTCACAGGGGAAGTTTTTGCTCAGCTTGAGTGCCTCAAACAAAACGGAGGATTCAAGCTTTTCAGGACTCTTTCTTCTCTCTCTCTTTTTTTTTTTTTTTTAACTTTTGGAGCAAGATAGCCTATTCTGCATGAATACACTGACATAAGGCTAAATACTGTAGAATCAAGTGTGATTCATCATGGTAAAACAGTTGCTGATGCCGTCCCATTTGACTTGATCAAATAATCTCCCATTAGTGTGGGACTATTTTTAGTTTTCAGTGAATTGCCAGTGAAAATGTACTACACCTACATGTCCAGTTTGTCCACAAATCATTAACAATGTCGTGTAGCTCACACAATCTTTAACTCTGTTTTTCCCGCTTTGATCCTGTGACTCAAATGTACTTGTGCCAGCATTGAGCACTGGGTCATGACCTATAATTTTAAAGCCACTACATAAGACTGTACAACATGAAGAGTTCGTGTTTTTCCCAAGAAACTCAAAGAAACATGATGTCAAAGAAGTGTATTGTCACACAAATCCAAACGCCAGTAGCTTTCAGATGAAGACAAGCTGCTTTCACGTATAAGTAGACCTACTGTTTCTTTGCTGATATTTTATTGCAGTAGAAGTCCTGCTGTAAAAATCTACTGAAGCAAAAGTAAACAGTGGCTCATTTAAAATGTAAAAGTGACTGAGTTACTTTTCAGACTAGTGACTATGTTAGCTGTGATCTTTTCCATGCAGTTCATGCAGTTCCTCAAATTACACTCCTTTAAAGGTGCATTCTGCAAAATTGGATGCTGTAGACTCAGCTGACAAATGTGGAATAAGCACATCACATGATGGTTGAGTCTACATGGTTCTCCTCATCAGGCCAAATTGCTGATATTTTTTTCCACACTTAGTCCACATTTTTGCCAGTTGACTCTAAATGGTCCACGCTTCCACTAATTATCTGCAATTTTTCATTGTGCACCTTTTATTGGAAATTTGGAAATGACAAAAAGTAGAACAAACAAAAGTAGAAGCAGATTCCTCTTTTTAGCTTTGCTGACTGAGCTTTTATTGTGAAAGGCTCCACAATCTGTCACTGATCATTTGTTCTCTGTAATGGATGTGATTTAAAACATATTGATGGACAATACTCAAGCAAAAATGCATCTAAGTAAAAATAAAATTACTGACTTTAAAAAAAAATAAAAATCATAAACAGCAACTCAGTCACAGTAACGTGAGTAAATGTGATTAGGCTAGTTCCTTCCCCCTCTGCCTGGTGCGATTTGCTGATGCCACCCTGCTCTGTATTTATCTGATCAAAGACGACTGGATATTCTACAAATGTGCCTTGATGATTTTTCAGTGCAGGAGACCTGTCACACCGATTTGAAGCCTCAAAACGTTTCTGCTCGGGGTCTCGGCTGACCGGCCCTGGTGGTCATGTTGAATGGCATGGGAGTGGAAATCGTCCCACAAACATTCAAAAACCTGAAATCTGAAGAAGTTGCTAAAAGGAGCGTTTACATTCAAACCTGTTGCTTTATATCTGTCAGTCATGTGAGTCAGGCTGCAGCAGGTTTACAGCAGTGTGAGGAGACTCCTACTTCTGCTTTTAATTGTGTTTCAGTGTCACTGCTATAAACCTTTGCCCACCCTATATCATTTTCTGTCTGAAAAGCCTTTGGAAAAGTTTAAGAGGTCACACATGCAGCTTTATGATAGTGATTCATATATGGGGGAAAAAAGTTCAATATTAACCCTTTGAAAACTGAGCAGATTCATGTGATTTCTTTCAAAAACATAGGGAAAAGGAAATGAGCAGCTTAACATGAAATGACCAAAAAAAAAAAAAAAAAAAAAGCAAGAAATTCATAAAAAGTTACAAGAAAATGACTCCAAAATTTGCAATAAATAAATAAATACAGAAATGAAAACAAATAAATAAAAGTCAAATAAAAAAGAGAGAAAAGAAATGTAAAAAAACAACAATAAACAGGGAAATGACTTGGAAAAAAAAACAGTCCTGAGAAAAGCCCTGACCTGAATACCACCCCCCGAAGAGTTTTTGTTTGCTTCAACATTATTGTAAATATGTAATGATAATCATAACAACATAAATATACACATAATTATAATAATTATCAATATACTTTTTGAACACCCCTCATTTCTTGCTGAGCTGCTCATTGCCTCTTCCCCAAAAAGCCATCCAATGTTGCTGATACATGGAGAGACTATCAACAGATAAATCACTCTCTGCAAATAAAACTTGGCTTTCCAGGAAAGTGCAAAGTGTTTCTCAGGCCAAAAACTCTTTCATGGAATATTCCTCAAACAAGCATCCTAATATAAAAGTAGACAAAGGTTAGGCAGAATTTATTGTTCATCCATCTTACAGCATAAAATTGATGTCACAACATTTCTATCCAATTAGTTGCTATTTTAGTCTTTCACAACACCTCCTATCTCTCTGTGTTTACAGATATAAATAGTCTGATGACTCATTAAGTCATAAATCACAGCTCCAGGCTGCCTGATAAGAGAATTATCAGGGATGAGCTTTGACAGGAACAAAAATGTTCTCATCTCCAGAGAAAGCAGCCGTTCAAGGATGAAACAGAGCACAACCACACAACCAGCTCGCTTTGTATCTGTGTGTCGGTTGACCCCAGAGTCAGACACACACACATACACACACACACACTGCGGTCACAGCACCGAGCTCGGTGGTGCTGATCCACGAGGAGCTGTGGACTGAAATGCAAAAAGATGAAAAATTATTAATATCGACAGTTTAGAGTTAATTTATCCACACCTAGAAAAGTTAATTAAACACAGATGGAAAGTAAAAAAAAACAAAAACAGCACCAATATTTGTATACAACGGATTTTTTTTTAACTGATATTGATAGCTTTTATCAGTACTGATTTAAAAAAAACACACTGACAAGAGTCAAACAGGATGACAAAAAACAAAAAAAACAAAAACAAAAACAAAAAACAAAAACAAAAAACACCTGAATGGGCAAGAGAAGCTAAATGACACAAAATAAACTAAATGACAAAGAGGACTTATTTGTCAGGGTCACTGATCATCATTATACAACATAATAAATAAACCAAAGTTGTAATAGATGAAATATTCAGTACTTTGTGTGGATTTTGGCTTAGAGGTGTGCCTGACAGAATTTGAGATGTAACAGGAAGTAGCTGGCAACACTGAATTACAAAGCTCACAAAATACTTCATGCAACAACAGTGTAGTTCAGTGTACTTTGTGTGTCTTTTGGTCATCCAGTTAAGATCTTTGCAACAGTAAAGTATCTACTCAAACAATTTCATGTCAATTCTCATGTCAACTTCTGCATGTGCTACATATATTTTTTGTCTCATAATAACAATCAAAAGTGCACCCTCCTCATTCGTCCCATCTGTTTTTATGATTTAAACACTTTGAACTGTCTCTGTGTATGAAATGCTGTAGAAATAAAGCCGCCTTGCCTTGCCTTGCATAATATGTGTATCTTTTGTCACAGATTACGTCACTGGTCAAGGTGATCTGCTCATTTATGTCATAACACTGCTGCCTGCTTATATCTTGAGATGATTTAAGATGTGTAATGCAATGTAGTAATACTACATCTAAACCACAAAATAGTAGCGACCCTACAGGTGAAGCGAGCTAATCTCTGCTGAGTGACACCAGTGTTTCCTGCCATAAAGCTTTTCAAGTGTTTGCATCAGATACATTATCTGCTCTGCACAAACAATCAAAAGAGGTTAAAAAATCGCCGATAACCTGCGGGTACTGTTGTTACCAGCGGTTCTGTCTGTCACCTGTTGGACTTTGCAGTCCGATTACCAGCTTGTTTGTGAGGAATCTGCTACCTGTCGTGACAGTCTGACATGTTCCTGCTGGAAACAGGCAAAAAGGAAGTTGCTATTCAAAAACAAAGTGGCTGACCTGCGTGGCTCTTCTGCATATTCTCATATTCTCTGTTATTTTGTCATTGTTTTTTTTGTTTTTTTGTCATGTTGTGGTGGTTCTCACTTTGCTCCACATAAGAGCAATTTCTCAGTAATCGGTGTCACATTAACAGCAATGCAGTCTTTTTTTTCCACGATGGTGATTACATTTCTCACTTTCTTGTAGGTGTTAGAAGAAATTCCAGCCTCGGTTTCTCTTATAGCTGTTATGTGTCAGTTTTTGATCTTTAGCACATTCCAGGAGTTATCTAAGACTTTGGTGTCCCCACTCTCTCCTAGTCTACCTCACCTATTTCTATTTGACTTAGTGATTTCATAAATTATCCAAGAATGACTTTTCACAGTTTGGACAGCAGGCCTTAACTTCTTGCTTTCAGCTAATAATAATAAGCATATGGACATTTACATCCAGCTACAACATACCTTTCCCTTGTGGCTGCATTGAATTGTGGTCCACTGAGGCCGCTGTAGGTGCAGAACTTGGCCAATGGCTAAGAAGGCCTCACTGTTTGAAACTGTGAGGCTGACAGCAAAACCTGAGCTATCTTTTAGTTTAGTAAAACCCATCGTCACCCCCACACTGTCCATTGGGGAATGTTTTAAAGCAATATTGTCCTCTCGCCCTGTGGACAGTGAAGAGACTGCAGTTTGCTTACTTGCACCTGCTCGTGGCAAAGATGTTAAACACACACAGCTGCAGGCTTTACAATGGCAGATGTCCTCCATTATTTGTAACCATCTGTACTGATTTGTAATTCTCAGGACGAGCTCTATGACGTCTGTCCGTATCAACGACTCACTCTGATTTTTGTTATCTCACCTCATTTTCTGCACATTATTAGGATGTTTTCAACCAGACTGTTACTGTGTAGTAATTTGGAGCTCAACTATGTCAAAAAGCCCCTCAGTCACTCTTCAGCTTCTTTGCTCATGCTCGCACAGTGGAGACTTTTTGTGTTCTCATGTGTGTCATATCCAGACTATTAATGAGTGAGAGAGCAGCATGAAACCTGTTTGCTTATTCAGCTATTTTTAATTCAGGCACTTCCCCGAGTGCGGTGGCTGTATTATTATATCTCCTCTTTAAAAAAAACATGTACACAAATGACACATATTTGCATCTACACAAACATTGTCATAACAAACAATTAACTTCCAATACCAGTTTATTTTTCTTTCCTTTTTTCGTTCTTATTCCACCATCTTTAATGTTGCCCCCTGTCCAGCCAACCCTATCACTGCATTGTGTAGACTAGAGAAACATTTTCAAAAACACCAACACCAACCAAAAAGTAACATACCAACCAACAAAACTATATGTAGACGTAGCCTCAGTGTCGTGTCTGCCCTCTTATCCGCGGGTGTGAGAAAAATACACACAAGAAAATGTCTCTTACTGTGTGGCATTTGGGGTAAAAGGCCAAGAGATGACAGCCATGCCTTCATTGGAATAAAGATTTGTTGTTGTATTTCCTCTGTAGTCTAACTGGTTTTCTTACATTTAGATCTGCAGTGCAGCTGTGTCAGGAATGAGCTGCTTTGGCAAAATGCCCTGCAGCTCAGTGATGAGGAAGTGGGCTTCAACCTGATCACTGAGGCCTTTTTGTTAAACTGCCTCATCTCACTGTCACTGGTATACATTCAATCTGCCTCTAGGAAAGATTCAGGTGTTTCTCGTCGTCTCTCTGCTGCCAGTTTAAGTGAGACCCGCACTCCAACAGGTAACTTGGTCATTATATATGCCCCTATGTGGAAGGTTTATGAACCAGCACCGTGTCAGTCACGATTTTATGCTGATGATACACGATTGTATATCTATGTTTCGCCAAATGACCCCAATGCACTGCACGTTGTTATTGCTTGTCCCATCAGTGTATAGATGTGTGAAAAACATTTTAAAACTACATGAGATCATTTTAATAGGACCCAAAGTAGCAAGAGAACAGCTGCACTCAGTGCCTGGTGGTCTGAGCAAACAGAACAAACGTGGGAGTGAGTTTATACTCTGACTTAACTTTAAATTCTCATTTTAACAAGGTCATGAAAACATCCTTTTCATCTTAGGAATGTCTCCAAAGTCAGGCTGTTTGGTAACTCAGAAAGATGCTTAAATGCTCATTCATGCTTCTAAACTGCTTCTAAGTAAGTAAGTAAAGTTTATTTAGAGAGCACATTTAAACAAGGCTCAAGCCGACCAAAATGCTGTACAAAGGACATTCAATATAAAGTTAACAGTAACAATAAATAAATCAACAACAGTGAACAACAAAGGACACATCAAGAGTTACAGACAGATTAAAAAGTTAGTGTGCCAAGAATGCCAGTGAAGAAAAATGTGTGTTTAGGCTCCGTTAAGAGCCTTGAATGCAATCAACAAGATTTTAAATTGAATCCTAAAATTGACAGGAAGCCAGTGAAGAGATGCCAGGGCTGGGGCGATGTGCTCGTGCTTTTAAGTACCCAGTCAGCATCCTGGCGGCTGCATTTTGGACAGTCTGCAGGAGAGACAATGAATACTGGGGAAGGCCAAAGTAAAGGGAACTGCAGTAGTCCAGTCATGATGTAATGAAACTTTTTGCATGACTTGAGTCTAGAGATCGTTCTTAACTGATACTGGCCGGTTAGACTATTCAAATTCCCTTGACTTGACCTAAAAAGTCTTTAAGAAAAAAAAAAAAAAAAAGAAGAAGAAGAAGAAAATTCCATTACCATACACTGTGTCTGGATATTAGAGGAGCAAGCTCTCTTTGTATTTTTAAAAATAAATTAAAGACCTATATTTTATATAGGTGTATTTTATAGGCTATATGTTATAGCCTTTGTTTTTAGGTTTTAATCATTGGTTTTCATATTTTATTGACTTATTTTTTTTTATTTTTTAACATTTTATTATGTTATTGTTGTAACTCTTAGCCTAGCTTTTTTTTTTTTGTTTTGTTTTTTTGTCTGCTTTAATTTTGCTATGTGAAGCAC
>OMLB01005218.1:4506-17318 GCA_900302555.1 Myripristis jacobus
GGCGTTTTGTCGAGATGAGGACAGCTGGAGATGTGCTTTTTGAAGAGCGCCGTGCGTTTTGGAGAAGGTTTATTTCGTTGCAGTTCCCTGTAAACAGACCTAATATCGTTTACAAAGGTGCATCGCTGATCGATGTCTTTTTCTGTCATTTTTTGGAACAGGTATCCGGTTAAACACGGACACCACGACGAATATAGGACACCAAGTACATCTGTGGAACTCCATCAAATTTCAAAATTTTCTCCAACTTCAGCCCCCAGACAAATATTAGCATGATGTCGTATCTCAAGCAACCACCTTACACAGTCAATGGACTGAGCTTAACTACTTCCGGAATGGACCTTTTGCATCCATCGGTGGGCTATCCAGGTGGGTTTCAAACTTTTTGAGTGAATGAATGAAGACAAATGACAGAACTTCAATGAGGCCGAATAGTAAAGGCTCAGTGGACTGGCAGTGGTGACACTGTGTTTATGCTCTCACAGCAGGGGCGTCAATATCACTGAACCCTTAGGTATGGCAAAGCCCTTGCCACTATTATAATCTGCCTCCAAAATTTCCAAACCTGCTTCGCTGGGGACAAAATGAATTAATGACTGACAAGTGACAAATATTATTTGGCCAGTATAATAAATGATTAGATGTAGCTGACCAGTTTGTTGCACAGACGCACACACCTTAAAGGGAGCATTATTCTTGAATGCTTTCCTGTGTGATTTCTTTTGGATATGTCTTCCAAGCAGACAATTTTGGTTCTTCTTTCATCTCCGTTAAATGATAAAAAAAATACAATGTGTGCTCACTAGGCTATGAAATGTTCAGACCTGATCATACCCAACAGATGCCCCTATCTTCACAAGACTCCTGCGTAATTACGCAAACAACAAAAACATAGTTCTGTAGGTTACAGAGCTATATTTTTTCTTTTCTCTTGCGCATGTTTTCCCCATATGGACACATAACCAGAATGTACTTTATGTGCTGTTTCCTTACACTTGCAGCAACGCCGCGCAAGCAAAGGCGAGAAAGGACTACTTTTACGCGCGCACAGCTCGACGTTTTGGAGGCGTTGTTCGCCAAAACTCGGTATCCGGACATATTCATGCGCGAAGAGGTGGCGCTGAAAATCAACCTCCCTGAGTCCCGTGTACAGGTGAGTTCACCATAGCATGGTGTCTTAATGTTGCTGAGCGTGTGACATGGTTGTAATTATTTTATACGTGAAAATGCTTCCATCACGTAATAGTACTTGAGAACCAGGTGAAATGGAACTATAGGCTATATGTCAAATTAACATACTTGTTTGTCACATTTTTGAACTGATATTGTCTAGATTTATAAAATGTAAAATCAGCCTATTTTAACTGAACTTGTACATATACATCATCCCATGGTCAAACATGTGAAACCATTAAATATAGGCTATATATATATTAGGCAACATCTGTACTACATAAAATGTTCATCTGGACCTGTAACTGAGTCTAGTGGAGAGTAAGCATCTTGTTTCCCTTAAATGAAGTGGAAAAAATCTTCCAGTGGGGTGAGATAAGTCCACTTTCCGATGCAGATTCATGTTTTGAGAAGTTTGACAACATCTTGAGACAAGACAGCTGCTATGATCATAAAACTGTTTCATTCAAAAGAAAAAAAAGTCTTGAAACAGCACGAGTTGCACTGACATGATCTCATCCCATTGGCAGACTGTTGAGCTGTTGTAGAGGGGAACTGACTATATATTGTTCAGAGGGAATGTGAAAATTCTTCAGCTGCCCTGCTCTCTCATTTAGGATATTTAATGCGCATCGTGGGAAAAGTGAAAATATTATGTGATGAGGGAATTTAGACACGATTGTAGTTCTCTAACTGGTACCAATATATGAATACCCCAGGTCTGGTTTAAGAACCGAAGGGCAAAGTGTCGCCAGCAGCAGCAGCAGCAGCAGAACGGGGGCCAGAATAAGGTGCGACCTGCCAAAAAGAAAAGTTCCCCGACCAGAGAAGTGAGCTCAGAAAGCGGGGCCAGTGGCCAGTTCACACCCCCCACCAGCACCACCACAGTCCCCGCCATCTCAACCAGTACCGCCCCGGTGTCCATCTGGAGCCCGGCGTCCATCTCTCCGCTCTCAGACCCTCTCTCTACCTCTTCCTCCTGCATGCAGAGGTCCTATCCCATGACCTACACCCAAGCCTCGGGGTACAGCCAGGGCTACGCCGGCTCGACGTCCTACTTTAGCGGCATGGACTGCGGGTCTTACCTCACTCCCATGCACCACCAGTTGTCAGGCCCCGGCTCGACTCTCAGTCCGATGAGCACAAACGCGGTCACAAGCCATCTGAACCAGTCCCCGGCGTCCCTGTCCACCCAGGGCTACGGGACGTCCGGCCTGGGCTTCAACTCCACAGCAGACTGCTTGGATTATAAGGACCAAGCGGCTTCGTGGAAGCTGAACTTCAATGCCGATTGCTTGGATTATAAGGATCAAACTTCCTCGTGGAAATTCCAGGTCCTGTGAACAGAGCGAGCATCTGTCAAAAGTGCACAAACAGTGACGATACATCAAACACAGCGCTGCCATCCCTCAATAAAAATACATGCGTAAAAGACTGGTTAATGTGTGCCGTCGTCGGCGAGGCAGGGCTCTCAGTGGCCTCGACTTTTTTGGCATGATGGTGTTTGGTCCCCCTAGAGGAGAGGTTTAATTTATTTTAGCACTGGCAAAGAGATTTTTCCGTTTCATTCACAGGTTGTAGCCCCTCATCTATGTCTGTCAGTGTGTGCCTCTATGCGTAAACACCTGTTGGTTAATCTGAGGACACCTCAGAGCGGACTCTTAATGAAAAGTAGATCAAAGCCACGGAACTAATGTTTATCCAAGAACAAAACTGCTAGAGAAGCCAATCTTTTGGTTAAGTGCTTGGGATGGACAGACCTCCTTTAAGCTTCTTACACAACTTTGCCGACCTGCTGGCAGAGAGACACGTGATGAGGATGGTGTGTGGACATGGATGCACTACTTTATTTAAGAAAAAGTGTTTATAAGGAATCAATATGTAGTTTCTAAGAGACAATCAGTGTGTGTCTTATATAAATGGTACATATGTGTTTTTTATCTGTGCTAGCCTTCGAAACTGTGATCTGTTGTATTGTATGCAATTTGTGAGCCCCCTCGCATCAGACTCTCTGCTGTGATTTTAATAGATTTCTAACTTTTTTGAACAACAAAAGATGCTAATGGTAAAAATGATTAGCATTACAAAGAGAGACAAGACGTTCCAAGCACATGGTAGTTATAATCAAGGGTTAGCCATACTGGAAAAGACTCTCGGCTGCTGAGAGCTCCACACTTGCTCCCCTCCATTGATCTCAACACACGGTGATTATGGATCCTCTCTGGCTCCAAAGATGGTGTGACCCCACCGCTGAAAAGACATGAATAAAGGTCCTGTGAGCTTACCGCACTCATTCATCAAGAAACTAAATCTGTGTGTGAGTGAGTGTGTATGTGTGAACGTGCTGGGGGGGAGAAATTGGAAAATGAACAAAGTGACAGAACGGCAATATGGATGCTGGACACATTTCTCACCCACAGTCCAAATTCACCCATAATGTCGAGGCAAAAACAAGTGAATATGGTAAACCACTAGTGCAACCCGCTGCTTGTTATTTTAGAAAAGGAAATGAAAGAATAAAATTATTCCATGAAGTTGAAAAAAGAATTGTAACGAAATCATTAGGTTCCTTAAAAAAAAAAGAAATAGAAATGCAAAACCAATAGGATAATGTGATATGACTCAATATTTTTAGGGGGAATTTGAAGCCAAAAGCACAAAAAAATTAAAGAAAAAATCCCGTGTTTTTCATAATGACGAGGAATTTTTAAAACGTTAAAGTGAGCAGTTTTGCACTTTGAGTGTTAACTGTGAGTTAATTAGGCCAATAATTATCGTTTTGGTTAATAATCATACCAGCACCTCAATGGCGACTCCACTCTGTGTTTTCCTGCACCATCAGTTATTTCACCAGGCGTTTGAGATTATCACGTATATAAACTTTAATTTACAAATAAAATTTTATATAATATTTTATATTTTAATTCGTTTTTAGAGCCTGACCTATCCAAGCCTGTTTCGCCAATAGTCCTTATATATACATACAGGCAGCAGAGGGAAGCCTAAATCCAAATAAATAAGAGAAATATCAGGCCCTTTCAGGGAAAAATGGGGGATAAATTAACGCTTTTCTCAAAACTTATTTTTGTTGATATCGATGGCTGGCTGCCATGATGATCATCGACAGGGGAGGTCATTTTATCTACCTTTTTATTTGCCGAAACACATTACTGGCTATTCCCAAATGGTGGAATTAACCTTTTTCTTCTTCGTTTCCGGTAGTTCAGTTCAAATAGTTTCAACAAAAGAGTGTGCGTTTTGAGAAAGCAGCGTTTAATCCCAGACTCCAAGAGATGTTAATCCCAATATTTTACCGGCGGGGGTTTCTTTGGGGCGCAGGGCAGCAGTGGTCCCATTCAAACCCCACCGCATGGATTTACAGGCTATAGATCCCCCAACTATGCACCGCGAGAAATCAATATGCAGGCCTGTTTCATTTGAAAAATAAAAACAAAAACAAAAACAAAAGTCTAAACATCCATTATTAGGTCAATGAATTGATTAAACTATTCAAAAAATGAAACAAAAAAAAAAAATCAATGGCAAGTCCCCCCTTGCTATGAAAATATTATACAAATTGTTTAATAATTCTTCAGGGTAAATACCAAAGAAAAGCCATAATGCTCCAGTGAAGCCTTGGAAAATTCAACCAGGCACGAAAGGCCGCAGCTGAGTCGCTACTGAGACATGAAGTTCTTTTATAATGCAATATTGTGAAAATATTAATTAGTGGATAGTGATTTTGTTTTGATCAGAGATGCAGCAGGGCAGGCCATCATTTCTGTAAACATGAGTCTGGGCCTAAATTAAAAAAATATATAAATATATATATATATGAGGCTATAAGACCCTGGCCTCAGAGGGATGGCTGGTAGGAAACAAGGCATTAAACGTTACAGAGTTATGTATTTATGAATTTGCGCCGAGAGAAAACTCACCATATATTCCTAAAATATCACATGGACTTCTAATGTGTCTGTGGAAGTGAGTTTATAGTGGCCTTGACCGTATTTTTGGATTTCTGTTTTTATCTAATTTGGCATCACTATCGGGTTTGTCGTGACAAACTCTCTTCACCTATGGCAGCTAAATGAGTGTACAGCCCTTCGTTTTGTTGTGATATTTGTTCAGCAACTTGCTAAAATGGTATTTTGGGATTATTTTGCACAACGGGAATTATTCCGTCCTATTGACTCCACTGAAACGCAATGGGAAGGTTATAGCCAGCAGAGAGGAATGGGAGGAGGAAGGAGTTAAGGCTGCTTTCAAGGAGGGTTTATTTTTCATTTCTGCAACATTATTGTCAAGTTGACTACAAGAGACAATAAAGTCAGCCCGGCAATGGGATCTGTAATGAGTCGACATGGCTCTGCAGTGGGCTAATTGTTAGAAGTCCAACATTCAATTAGCATCCTTGACATTGCCAATAATCTCTCTTTCATTGGACTCTCCACTAAAGGAGCACACTAATTAAAAGCGTTGCTTGAAATAATCGAAGCGTTAAAGAGAAGAGAGAAGAGCGACTTTGATTCCACTCCTGCGTGGTCAGAAAATAGGTGTGTGTGTGTGTGTGTGTGTGTGTGTGTGTGTGTGTGTGTGTGTGTGTGTGTGTGTGTGTGCACGCGCGCGTCCCTCTGTGCGTCTGTTTCAGGAGGTTGGATTTTGAAAGACCTTATTACACAACAGCTCATATCCATAACCTACATTTAACCTACATTTATTTACATTTATATATGCTTGTATTTTATAATATATTGTAGTGCGGGAATACTCAAGAGGCTGTAAAGTATCTTGCATTAAGGCCAAGTTTACCAGCGATGCAGGACACTGTGAAATAATAATAATAAAAAAGGGGGGGTGCAACTATATGGCGATAAACAATGAAACAATTGAACTTGGAAACAATAGCTTAAGCTGACAGGAACCTGAATATTCATGAGATGCGTCTCCACTCAATGTCAACAACTCTCCATCCAGACTGCTGAAAAAAAAGAAAGAAAAAAGAAAAGGGGGAAAAAAAAAAACAGTTTCAGACTGCAGGGTCACTTTCCAACGTCTGCTTTAGAGAGTGTCCTGTATATTCTGAATGCCTGGCAAAGTTTTGCTGTCATTAAAACGGGAGAGAAGCAAGTTGAATCAGCAGCATCTCCAACATAAGACTTTATCATCTCGATCTGATTAAACGGGGTTGTTCAAACGGCGCTCACACTCGACTTTGGCATGATTCCTAGACAGCCACAAAGAAAAATAACTCTACCGAAATATATTTTAGAGGGATAAACGTACACATCATAGCAAAACTACGGGCCCCTATAGGGATATTATAGTGACAGCAAACAAACCATGAAGTTCAATAATGTGACATGCTGCACCACACACACACACACACACTGTAAGTCCTCACAGGAATATTACAGCCTATCACTTTGTTGTCACAGGTTGAACCTCTGGTCTAAACAATATCCTTTACTCTGTTAATGTAACCCTGGAGTCTGGTGTCATCAAAGTGCACAAGTCAACAGCAGGATTAGATACAGGCCTACATCACGCCTTCGCAAAGATCTACCTCATATATAAAACGAGTTTTAATCAAGACCCGAGCGGTGCTGAGGAGCATATGGGGCCGACAGACGCTGCATTAATCCCTCTTGGTTTTTTGTCTAACAACAGGCGATAAAGCGGCCCTTGTCTTGTCGCCGTCCAGTCAGTCACAAACACCGTCCATCCTCCGCAAGCACCGGCGGATAAACTAAGTTGCAGAAACTCTTAGGCAAAGAAAATGACTTCAGAGGCTGCAGCAAGAGCGAGGAGCGGTGCAGTCTTGGAATTAAGCTCATATGAAAATTATACGAGAATAGGTTGATGAAACGACAGTATTTATAATGTTGCCTATATCACCCAGAAACTCTCTATAATACAATTATAGTGATAATGACAGCAGGGTTGTAAAGCCTGCAGTTTTATCCAAAACAAAAAAGTTAACCCAGTTAACTTATACAATCAGTCTTTCCTTGGTGAATTTAGTGGAACGTAAACTTTGTTCTTTGCACTGAACATGTTGGGAATATCAAGAGAGACAGAGAGAGAGAGAGAGAGAGAGAGAGAGAGAGAGAGAGAGAGCTTATAAAACCTGCCCAGGAATGTGGGGATGACTCCCAGTTTAATTATTTAATTTATTATTTAGGCTTAAATTAGCACGTTGAGGATTTTGCTGTATTTGGATCTCACAACATGATGCCCTGGTAGGCTGCTTGATATGCATGGATCTATAGCTATAGACATTGTTGTCTTAACAATAAAAATAAAAGCAATAATAGCTTAGTAATGCTGTGGGAGAACGTGGCAACAATAACATCATCATCAGCAACACAAATAATAATAACAACAGCAACTAAATAATAATGATAATAATAATAATAATATTAATATATATTTTAAGTTAATCCAACAGTATCCCCTAGAATGTGCTTATCCAGGCTCAGTAGACATTTTCTCAAATTATTTAAGTTTGTGACATCGTCAATGAATTTGATAATCTTGTCAAAGATTAAATTAAAAGGGTTTTGTATAGCCTACATAATAACAGATTTAGATGTTTTAAAAATGAAGTCTAAAGAGATTTGAAGTAAGCGCAGTAAAAAGCATGTTATTTTAATTTCTCAGACTGCTCACACAAATCCATGGATTTACAGAGATGCAAAACTGATAATGATACTAGCAGTTTGCGAGCTGGAGGTCTGATAAAGTGAAGGGCCACACATTCATTCTGTAACAGCAGCCACGGCATAGAGTTTAGGATAAACCCCCTGAATTTTGGTTCTAACCAAAATATTTCACTGCTCCATTTAAAGCCAGAAGTGACCTATGACCTGCCGTATGTCTACTGTGGTTATACACCTTTTTCATTATGATTTACATGGAAAAACACATCACACCAAAGCAATTTTTCATTCTGCTGCGACTGTAAGGGACTGAGTTGTTGTTTTTTTCCACACAGGATCCCCTGGCCTGTTACAGAGAGCTCTCTGAAAAACAGCTCCACCAAATATGCCTAAACACTTGGCTTATAATGCTCATAAGCCCTCATAGGACACAGAGGGCTTATCAGTTCATTAGCCACTTGATGGCCTATTTTAAGTTATAGTAAGTGGGAGGAGGGGAATGGATGAGGACATGACCATCCATTACACAGACATATTTTGTTAAGCTATTCAAAGGGGTGGAAAAAAAAATCAAACCCATAAGAAGATTACCAGATCTCAGCATATGTTAAAAAAAATCACGTTATTACTATGCTTATGGGTCAAGTTAATACCTAGTTAGTTAAAGCTCACCTAGTTAGCACTAAACAGGCTGTCCATTTAAAAGGGAATTTCGCTCAGTCTAAGAAGTCACATATGTTGCTCGGATGGCCAAGAGCAATCCAATCAGGATAAATCAACATGATCAACAATATCCCAAAGCTACAAACTAGAAAGCTGTAATCTGTGGCTGCCACACCAGTGCATTGTGGGTTACTACTGGGCCCAGCTCCTCGATCAAGAAGAAGGAGACTGACTTTGTGGTTTATAAAACAAAATGATCATTTATCTGGAAAAGTGATTCCATTACATTAAAGCCCAACATTGCCCAAAAAATAACAGATAAAGTCACAGTAATACATTCATTAGCAATATGGCATCAAAATGGCTATGGCTATGGGATGGTGAATTTATATTTGATAATGTTTATTAATACAAACCAAACTGTCCTCATGCACAATAACAACATATTTAAATGTTGAAATTCCATGGTTTTCCACTTTCAGCTTGCAGGTCTTTAAAACTCCTTGGATTAAGTGGATGGGCTATATATTCCACAATATTCCTGGACCATTAATAAAAATCTCCTTAGGAGACAAATGGAAATATTTTTATGGTGGATTACACATAGGGCTAATGGTGATGGCCTACATGCAGTGGCATGGTGAAGAGTAAAGTGCTCAAATGTGAAGCTATAATCGCCCAATCAACAAATATTTCCATAACTGACGTCACGACTGAAGCTACAAAGTCCCAGAGCTCAAAAGGACGTTTTAGCCTCTGCATGCTGAATATGGCTTTGGAGAGCAAAGGTCAGATTATCATTATTGTTCTCTTGGTTTCCTTCATACAGCACTGAGGACCATGGTTTAAGAAAACATTTTAGCATTATGCAGTCAGTACTAAAATATGCTGTCCTTCCTAAAAAAAAAAAAAAAATTCAGTAAGCATAGGTAAGCCTACACTTCTGCAACAAGTGTATGTGAAGCAAACAACAATTATCTCAGGAGGGGCCTGGCAACATCACACTACCAGTTGAACATGCAGCTTGTTTAATCTCAATGCCTTTCAATGGGATTTATGCTGTGTAATGGATTCTGCTCCACAGTGCTTTGGAAAAGTGTGGAACAAACAGACGACTTTATGACTGACAAAATATATGCAAGATCTCAGCTAGTCAAAAACCGTTCTCTATGCACCACTACACCCTTTCTCAACTTGTTAGTTTCCCGCATACAGAGAAAAAAAGCCATACTTCCTGCTGAAGTGGCGCTTTACAACTTGAAATATGCTTGTGTGGCTAAGTCCATGCAGTACATCAGGGCCTCGTCGCCCATGTGTTCTACTCCAAGCCAGAGCACTGGGTGCAACCTAATCCCCACCTGAAATCCCACTGCGATGTCTTCAGATACAGCAGGCTCAAGTCTCTACATAACCTACACACATTTTACTACTAACATAAACAACACAAACAATAATTGCCATGCAAAAGTTTATTTTAGCCTGACTAAAACTATGAAAAATGTCAACAATAACTGACATTTGACATAGCACATAAGCCACAAGATAATCAAAATCCATATTTAATTGGCCCTTAAATACATCTTTTGATCACAAATAGCCTACAGATTTAATGGCTTCATGGTGGAGGGAGCCAATTTCACCCCATTGTCCCAGTATTCTCATAATTGATCAAAAACGAGCTATATCTGAGAAGAGAAAAGAGCAACAAACTATTAGTATTAATTTCTTATTAATCCTTTGCCCCATGAAGTTATCAGTGTCAATGAATTAACTTAAAGCATAGCCTTTTCTGAAAATAATTCACCATTACCAATAACTTAATACAGTAGGGTAATACAGTAGTTCCTACATATGAATTTGTAATTAATATCACCATTCAACATTTGTTTGGGCTATATTAGGAATGTAGCGAGGTTCTGTGTATCTAAACCACATAAGGCCATAACTACTTGTGAAAGATGTATTTCTCTCCCCCTAACTGAGCCCATGAGAGTACTCATTATGACAATTAAGCAGGTGCATGTGATGAGGCCTCACTGATAATTTACACCTTTCCAACAAACACTCTATCTCTTAATCTCCTGCAAACAAGATTCTCTGGTGAGACAGTAGACCTATACCAGGAACCAAAAATTAATTAGCTGCAACCAACAGATTATAGCTCAGAGACCCCCTCAGATGGACAGCAGTTAGACTACTATGCAGAGAGGGAGAGCAGGCAAATCAGCCCCGAGGCAGAATCTCCTCTTTGCTTATTTCAATATTTCATTGAGTGTTATACATCAATGAACTGTTTCAGGTTGTCATCGGGCAGAAGCTAAGCCTTTCGAATTCATGGCCCGCAAGTGTGCGCCCTCATCCAACGTGCCTGGAATACATGAAAGCAGGCATCTTTATCACAGAACTTCTGAACATACTTTAACTTCAAGAAACACTGAATCTGGAGGACTCAGCCACTTTCTACCAGCAGCACAGCCACTTAAATTTGGTCACAGAGAAATATATTGAAATTAAATGTCCGAGAGGAGTTGCTGAGAGGGTATTTTTTTATCTCGCTGATTGCAGTGATGGTCCTGAAATGAATGAATGAATCTGTATCTGCAGCCCGTCTCTATATTCAGAGGACTTTGGCTAATTTAATTATTATTATTTTAAGGACTGGGAGCTGCAGCTGTCCCACCATGCTCACCTCCAGTACGAGACTGGATGAAACTGAATTAAGATTGTCTACACTCCTCCCATGATCCTCTCACAATGATCCACAACCAGAGGGGCATCTTAAGTCACACTAGTCCAAACTTTCAGATTCGGAGTCTGAGCACAACAATGGACCTCATAAAATCTCACTGTAAAACATTTTGGTGTTTCTGTAGTGGTGTGAGGTGAGGTTAAAGGTGCAATTTTAGTCTTTTTCCACACATTTAATGTTATCTAATATAATTTCTGAGCAATGATCACCATCTCCTGCACTTCTTTCTTCACCGGTATGGTTTTAATCCAGGATGAAAAGGCTGTCAACTATAACCACAATGAATTTCAAAAAGCCATTGGCCTCAAAAGCACGAGAAGACCGTGGCACCTGGCTGTCACCAGATATGAACCTAGTTGAGTATTTGATGAAAATTATGGAAGAGCATGTGAGATGGCACATTTCCCCGCCATCACAGAAACACAAATATATGATTAGAACAGCTTGAGCGTGTTACAGCATGGAGTCCACTTGTATGAAAGACTCTGTGGAGAGGCAGAGCCATTCCTTTACTCCTGATACTATTGTTTTGCATTAACCTGATCCTCCAAGGCAGTGGTTTTCAAAGTGGGGCCTGGGGACCCTAAGGGGTCCTCGAAAGGCCTTCAAAGGGTCCTAAGCAATCAGGGAATAGGTTAATTCCACTATAATTTCATACACTAGAGACTGCCATGATTCAAAATAAATATATGAGTGATTATCTTATCATTATGTTTTAATTTTACCATTTTTAATTTATTTGTCATTGTTCAAAAATGACATCAAAACAATTTAATACTCAAAACAAAATATCTTTTCATATCAGGGTTCCTAGGGCAACATCATTTCAAATGGGGATCCATGGCTTGATGAAAGTCAACTTGGGGATCCTGTAAGTCTGAAAGCTCTGATCTCCAGGGGATTGGTGGATCAAAACATGGCAGGAAATGCATCTTTGACTATCAGAAAGGCCCCAGAACATTTTGTACTATTAAGACTTTGCACTGGTGGTTTTATTTTTGTATCCTTGGGATATCAGGATGGAACATCTCACAAAACTCTGGTATTTCTTTGCTTCGACTGACACATCAAAAGCGATACAATGCTTGAGCGACATGAAAGTTCACAGAAAGACAACTTAATAAAAAGACATAAAAAAAAAAGACCTCCCTTGAAGACAGAGCCAACCGCATGCACATGCAAACATAGCAACAGTTGTCTGATGACGAAGTGACGCTCTACGGCCTCAGAGCTGGTACGGCAGTTAGGCAGAGACAAAAAGACTTTCCCATAGTGCAGTCCAAACATTTAATATGGCTCAAGGGGTAAGACTCTCCTCTGAGTGAAATCTTGCCGGGATAGTCAAATCTCTCTCTTATATAGCTAATTTGACAGTTTCAAAATCCCTCTAGCGCTCTCTGATCAATTTTACCTCTCTTAATCCCCCTCGCCCCCTCCACCTGTTAGTCTGGGTTAGCATGCCTGCCTCCCTCTCTCCTAAGAGCATATGGAGCGGTGGCTGACCCAGGGAGTCGTTGAGTACGGGGACAGATGTAGCCTCTTCTCTCCCCTCCCGGCAGAGCCCC